>JAUCMX010000017.1:6336652-6616652 GCA_033459395.1 Hemibagrus guttatus | reverse complement strand
TATTGCTGAGTGTGTGTGTGTTTGTTCGTGATTGTCCATGTAGGAGAGTTCACACAGCATTTAAGAGCTATGGCTTGAGTGAGGCATGAAGAAAAACACTCAGAGTGAGTGTGTGTATGTGTGTGTGTGTGTGTATTGTGGTGGGGGGTTGGGGTTATTAAAACACTAGCTTTATAGGCAACCTTAGCCTCGTGCCTGAGCCATGGGGTGTCTGGGAGAGAAGGAGAGAGTATGACAGAGAAAGCAAAGGCGATAGAGAGAGACAGCGGGAAAAAAGTGGAATGGATGAAAAAAATGGATTATATGGATGGAATTTATATCCTTATATGTATATATATATATATATATATATATATATATATATATATATATATATATATATATATATATCTGATGTTAAATATGTTATGTAAACCATAAAATCATCAATGGCTTGTGGAGTGATGCTGTTACTGGCATTTAAAAAAAAAAATTGGCATTTACAAACAAAAATTTGAGGCCACATTAAAGTCATTCAGCTTTCAGCATTGGCCCCATGTGAAAAGTGAGGAGATTGGGTCACACACACAAGCAGCCGTGTGGAAAGACAGAAGTCTGCTTTGGTATGTGAGAAGCCAGGCTCTTCTCCTCGATCCCCCCCACCACCACACACACACACCATTTGTCGCCTCTCTTCTATCTTTTATCCCTTTCTTTTCTGTTTTTCCTTCCCTTTTGTGAGCGTTATTACTCTTTGCTGGGTCACGTGCTGACGCGTTGAAGATGCAGTGTGAAGCATTAAACCTCTACAAAAGCAGCCGGTGCCCAGGTGGCCGTGCCACGCTTCGGAGGGCTGCACTTCCTCTGACCTTCAGTGCTCTATCTGACTGGGTGAATGTGGGTGGGTGAAACCGTTGGGGGAGCACACAGAGTGACAGAGCTTTACCATAATTCAATAACGCTAATCCCCAATGAAGAGACAATGAAGGAGATGGAGGGGGGGGGAGGGGTGAACTAACCGAGCATGGCACGCCAGGCCCTGGGGCCAGTTGAAAGGGGAATGAGTGCAGCTGACAAACTCCCTGCGTTCAAGTGGGGAAATTAGAGGTTGGGGTGTGGGTTTCCAGCTGTCTCCCTGTCAACCTGGTGAGTTACAGGCTACAACCGCTGTGTGTGTGTGTGTGTGTGTGTGTGTGTGTGTGTGACTGAAGTGAGGGGAAAGGCTCATCTCAGTCACACACACAATTGATCATCATTTAAGCCATTCACCCATCATCATTCCCAGTGCTGTCAGTTAGAGGAACACACTGGCGTTTGACCTTTAAGATAGAGCTCATATTGTCTATTGATGTCATGTCCAAGTCCTTTCACCTCCATTCATGCCCAGGTGTGCATGTATTGTCAAAAGGGGTAACAGTAGCAAAGTATGTGCACTCATTATAATCACACACAAGCACTGATATGCTGATAATGCCTCTTGTCCAGTGCTGTTTGTTCAAATGGTCAGTGATTTAGATAACGGTTACTTGTGTACTAAATTTAATAACCCTTTCAGCGATATGTGATTCAGTCTACTCCCTCTTATACAACAGTAGATACTTTAGCAGTCCTGGTTATAAACAGTTGCACTTAACGATGCATTAACACCCACCCTCAATTTTACATTATGTTCCTGAAATGAGAAGACTAGAGTTTTCCCAGACTGTAAGCTGCATTTCTTAAATTCTGCTTGATTAAAAATCTACATGGTTTACTTGTATTTCTGTATCAATCAATTTAAACTGACATAATTTCATATTATTAATAGCTAAAATTGTAGATTATGTCTGCCCTTCACCTCTGGGATTAGGGGCTTGATTCCTGCCTCTGTGCTCTGTGTGTGCGTGTGCGTGTGCGTGTGCGTGTGTGTGTGTGTGATGGAGTGGCACCCTGTCCAGAGTGTCCGAGTTTCCTGGGATAGTGTCCAGGCTCCATGTAACCCGCAGGATAAGCGCTACACAAAATGAAAGGACAGAATTGTTGTGTTGGATGCCATATCTACACTATTTCACCTGCAATCCATGACTTGGTTTGATCCAATTTCTTGATTTCTGATTCCTCTGATTACTGTTAATTTCCCTGTTACCATATTTGGGACATTTTCTATTCAATATTTAGTATTAATTATATTTAGTACTATTTAGCATTTTAGATACATGAGGGATGTGGTAGCTTGGATGTGGTTAAGGTGTGGACTACACACCTCTGATTAGTGGACTACTAATCACATGGTTGTGAGTTTGAATACCTGGACCACTAAGCTGCCACTGCTGAGCACTGGAGCAAGGCACTTAACCTTCAATTGATCAGAGGTATTGGTTGCTTTGGATATGATTGTCTACCATAAATATTACACAACATGTTAACTTGTAGGGGGCATGGTGGCTTGTTGGTTAGCACGTTTGCCTCATACCTCCAGGGTTGGGGGTTCGATTCCCGCCTCCGCCGTGTGTGTGGAGTTTGCATGTTCTCCCCGGGGCCTCGGGAGTTTCCTCTCCCAGTCCAAAGACATGCATTGTAGTCTCTAAATTGCCCGTAGTGTGTGATTGTGTGAGTGAATGAGAGTGTGTGTGTGTGCCAAGCAATGGGTTGGCACTCCATCCAGGGTGTATCCTGCCTTGATTCCCAATGACGCCTGAGATAGGCACAGGCTCCCCGTGACCCGAGTATAGATCGGATAAGCGGTAGACAATGAAAGAATGAATGTTAACTTGTGTTTTATTTTATTTTACACTGTACCACAGTATTTTTAAATTTCTGAATGCAATAGTTCGGAAGGCATTGATGAATGTTCTATAATAGCAGTTGCACGACAAATTACTGATATTAAAAAAATAATAATGACACTACTTGAGACTAATGCATAAATTCTTACATACAATGTTAGAAGACAAATAAATCTCTTATACTCTAAATTCTGTACTTAAAATAAAAAGTTTATCTAAATGATGTGTATTTCATACATCTACTTCCTTTTCTCTTAAATATCTAAAAAAAAAAGAAAAAAAAAGAAAGAAAGAAAGAAAATTCAACAGCTAGATCTGTCCTAAAAATTGAGGTGGCAGTGGTTGACAGATGTTCTCATGTAGAGAAATAAAGTATGATGATCCATATAATGTGTGACATGTTACAGAACTCAGCAGACAAACAGAGCTGTTCTTCTCATTAGCCGTCTCTCTGCTACATCTGCCATCCAGCAAAATGAATGAGTTTACAGGACCATGGCCTCAGACACTCTCTCCCTGGGGCCTTTACATACACATGATGATTATTTGGTGTGTGTGTGTGTGTGTGTGTGTGCATGTGTGTGTGTGTGTGTGTGTGTGTGTGTGAGGGAAGAGGGGCCTATGGGCTGTTTTTCAGGCATATATTGTCAAGGCTACATATATATATATATATATATATATATATATATATATATATATATATATATATATATATATATACAGTGGTGTGAAAAAGTTTTGGTCCCGATTTCTTATTTTTTTGCATGTTTGTCACACATTAATGTTTCAGATAATCAAACACATTTAAATATTAGTCAAAGATAATACATCATGCAGTTTTTAAATGAAGGTTTTTATTATTAAGGGAAAACAAAATCCAAAACCACATGGCCCTGTGTGAATAAGTATTTGCCCCCTAAGCCTAATAACTGGTTGGTCATCTTTGCAGAATTGTTGTAATTCAGCCACATTGGAGGGAACTTGGGTTCTGCAGCAGGACAATGATCCAAAACACACCAGCAAGTCCACCTCTGAATGGCTGAAGAAAAACAAAATGAAGACTTTGGAGTGGCCTAGTCAAAGTCCTGACCTCAATCCGATTGAGATGCTGTGGCATGACCTTAAAAAGGTGGTTCATGCTCGAAAACCCTCTAATGTGGCTGAATTACAACAATTCTGCAAAGATGAGTGGGCCAAAATTCTTCCACAGTGCTGTAACAGACTCATTGCAAGTTATAGAAAACGCTTGATTGCAGTTGTTGCTGCTAAGGGTGGCCCAACCAGTTATTAGGCTTAGGGGGCAAATACTTTTTCACACAGGGCCATGTAGTTTTGGATTTTGTTTTCCCTTAATAATAAAAACCTTCATTTAAAAACTGCATGATGTGTTTACTTGTGTTATCTTTGACTAATATTTAAATGTGTTTGATTATCTGAAACATTAAAGTGTGACAAACATGCAAAAAAATAAGAAATCAGGAAGGGGGCCAACACTTTTTCACACCACTGTATATCTGCAAAAGGTAGTGTTCAGCCACAGCTCCCCAACACCCCACCTCTATACACACTATACACACACACACACTCCTCAATTGGAATTGTGAAAGGCACATGACCTCAAATGATCCTTCATGGGCCCACAGTAGACATGTCTCTTATGCCACAAAGATGACCACAAAAATTCACATAAGCACACAAGCACACACACACAAACACACACACACACACACACACACACACACATACACACACAGTGGACAGAAGGCTGTTATTACCAGAGGAGACTGAAAGGCTGCATATTTAAATCCTCAGTGTGCAACAGCACCTCAGTATTGGTAGCAGATTGTGATTGGAGGTTTGGCTGTCATCTGAAATCATCTAAAACTGCGGCTGTTAGAGCTATCAGACCAGCATGCATCGTAAAGTGCTTAATTACAAACTAACTACAATTTCGGTTCATGGTTTAAAGTCTGTTACCGTCAAAACAATTTCATGAAGAAAACAAAGGACATAAACACAGCTTTCTCTGTCTTTATTATGTCAACTTTTTGCGTCCCTTAGAAACAGATGCTTTAAGACAATAAACACTAATGACAGCTTCACGATAGGACACTTCAGAATGTAGTGGCCTTCACACTACCTCTGATTCCTGTACTGCACCAACCGCAGCTTCCCTGGATTAACTACCCAGCATGTATGCAGGAAAACAGGGGGAGTGAGTGTCTCTGGTTCTCTGCTACATCCCAGAGGAGTTAAAGATCTTCTTCTTATGGAGGAAATACAAAGAAAGAAAAGCAAGAAACTGCTGTGTGCTCCTGAATGTTTATTTTTGAGCACATCAGTGCCCACTTGGACATTTCGCAGGAAGCCTGAGCAACGAGAAACTGCTTGTATAATGCAAAATGAAAATAAAAGGTTTGGTGGTGTTTAAGTTTTAGTTTTAGTCACTGTGATTAACTGTTATTATACTTTACCAGTACAGATTCTGATGTTACTAAAATATTTTTTCCAGATGTGGTGTAAAAATAAGAAAACAGAAACAGAAAAGCCTAGTTTTTAATGGTTCCTTCACATAAGCACTTGAGTTTGTTTGAATTGAACCCTGGTGTGTTTTCATACACAGTGCACTACGTTTAGGCAGGTAAAGACACAGTAATCGCAAGTCAGGTGCTGACTTAATAATGAGAGTACTGCTCTATTGTCGTGAACCTGAATTGCAGGAAATGAGTCAAACATGTCGTGTATTTTCGGCTGTAAGCTGCATTGTTGTGTAGATGGTGTGAAACTGACCCACAAGGTGCAAACTGAGCAGCAGGAAAGAGTTGCAGTGCTGCAGAAATGCGACTGTGTTCAGGAAAATACAAAGAAAAGTAATTACTGATATAATGATCTTAGTATAAATTTAGTGCTAGCTCAGTCCTCTCCATGCGCAAGGACTTTTGTGATTTCTACTCACACGACATACACAAAGCTTTGTTTACCTTTTTCTATCACCGTATTTCTGACCAGTGAAAGAAATTAATGGGTTTAATGAGCAGGCTTTCAGCCCTTCATGCCACTCAGACAATATTATTTGCTTTTTTGGATTGTTTAATTATGTGCTGCATGAAATCTAACCAAAGCAAACATCAAACAAAGCAACACCAATAATTTTGCTCTGATTTAGACTAGAGCTAATGGACTAGTACATGTGAAAAACACTCTTAAACAGTCCCTCCAAGATTTCTGTGAGTTATTTATGATGGTTGCAGACAAAAACGCTTGATTTTTCTGCAGTATTTTGTGCTTTTTTTGCAGTAAAATACTTGAATTGGTGAAATTGAATGCACAGGATTCTTCTTTTAAACTCCTACCACTGAAGACACATATCTGATTACTTTCTATAATAGCTGCACTCATGAATTCAAAGCGTTGCAATGATGTCCCATGAAACGTCTTGGACCAAATATGCAGAACATTTGAGGTCATTTTGAAAAATCGCAAGCTCCTCAATCGAAGAGATGAGATTGCTTGATTTTGCACTCATGAAATTCTGGAGGGACTGCTAAAGAACAAATATGTCAGAGAGAAAACTGCATATATATATATATATATATATAGTCTACCACTTATCCAATCTATACTCAGGTCACAGGGAGCCTGTGCCTATCTCAGGCATCATTAGGCATCAAGGCAGGATACACCCTGGACAGAGTGCAAACCCATCACAGGGCACACACACACACTCATTCACTCACACACAACAGACAATTTAGAGATGCCAATCAACCTGCAATGCATGTCTTTGGACCAGGGGAGGAAACCAGAGTACCTCGAGGAAACCCCCGAGGCATAGGGAGAACATGCAAACTCCACACACACAGCAGAGGGGGGAATCAAACCCCCAACCCTGGAGGTGTGAGGCAAACGTGCTAACCACTAAGCCACCGTGCCCCCCTATATATGTATATATATAAAATCAGCTACTGTGATAAATAAATTATCTAGAGAACACAATGAAAGAGAGAATGTTCTGGGCAGACCTGCATAATCCTTAAGGCAGTGATTTTGGAAGGAGGAAGTATTAAAGGTAGTTCTGAAATCGACGCCTGCTCAAGTGGAGCAGATGTTTGCTTTGAGTGCTGGGATATTAGTGAGTAATCACTCTCCTGTGGGAACCTGCACTTCTGTCTGAAACCAGCTTAGGGAGCAGACATACACAGGCCTCTGCAGTCTCTCTCCATCTCTCTCTCTCTCTCTCTCTCTCTCTCTCTCTCTCTCTCTCTCTCTCTCTCTCTCTCTCTCTCTCTCTCTCTCTCTCTCTCTCTCTCTCTCTCTCTCTCTCTCTCTCTCTCTCTAAACACACATGCACACAAGTAAGGTTAGCAGCCCTTGTTTTAAGAGATACTAAGGCAGATCATTAGTTTAAATATGTGTAACATCATTACATGCAATGAGGCAAGAATGACCTGAGGCACCGCGCATCGCATACCTGATACACATGAGTAACAAAGTACTAAGTTTGCTCATGTATGCCCTCAAAAATGAGTCACTTATCATCTATACCTATATATCAGAAACTACCCAGACACACACACACACACATATGCACACCAAGTGGCGAGACTCTTAGTGTGGGAGTGAGAACAAAGCCTTGAGCCAGTGACTGTAGACTCTATAATTACACTATGGGAATGCAGAAAGATTGCAAAAGACCTTAATCCATTAGTGAGACCATAGTGTAATCTCAATAGCTGGACAGATGATGAATAGCAGCTACTTTCTGCTGGCTAAAGAAAATGTCTTACATTAATAGTAAATGCACAGCACAGCACTGGACTGGACTCTAACCTCAGTGATCTATTAGTATAAAAGTAACCCTAGGCAAGGCATTGAGTACATGTCTGCCCTACGTGAAGTTAAGCAGAAATGTACTTAAACAAGCAGCTTTTTCACACAGCTGTATCAATCTGGGTATTCTGGCGCATGACATCCCACAGCAAGTGTGCAATGCTCACAATTATTCCTGAACAAGTGTCCAAGTCAGACCAAATGCTCAGATAGCCAGAAACATTCTGTTCCTCTCTCGTGCTTACCTTAGTCTGACTTAAATTAAGTGGAAAAATAAATCATTCCCACATAACATTTGAGGTAGTCAAAGCCATGAGTCAAAGATATTGCACTTAGGCAGAATATCAATAAACCATATATTGCACTGGAGAGCAAATGATAAAAAGGGGAAAGGAGCTCAAGATTTTTTGAACTTGAAAAGATTACATTCGTTCCCTGTAAAATACTGTCTGTTTTTATCATCTATTAGCAACTAGCACAACTTGCTAGCACACTCGCAGCATTATGAGTGTCATGGTATGTAAAGTTTGGCCTGAATAAACTTTCCATCAGGATATGCCAATCAAAAACGTTTTTTTTTTTTTTGTTTTTTTTTAAAAGAAGCATTTCTGTTGCTTTGCATTTGTTTTACACATTACAGACAAAGTAGGCTTGTTTGTTTTAGGACAGCCACAGTATATCACACTGGTATATAATAGTGAGTGTGAAAAAATCTGCCATTCTGCTGTGCCTCTTGTAGGACTTCCCAGAGGTTTATGCTTGTATACCTTTCTCAAACCTTTTCACCTCAGTCCACCCAGAGCAGCTTGACTGAGTCAAGGTCAGGTCACTGGGCACCTATTCTATTACAGACAGCACTGTTTCCTCCCCAAATTTCCCTTTGCGCCGCTTTAAGGTATGTTTGTGGTACTTTAAAATGTAACAGCAAATGTTGGAACATGTTTATGATTATTTGTATTAAATTACTATGCAATTTCATTATGATTCATTAGGGAAACCTCATTATTATTACCGTGTTCAGAGAATCCAGCAAGTATAATACCCTAAAATATTATTCCAAACTAAAAAAAAAAAAAAAGAACATAAGCAATTTCTAAGCAATGGGAAAAACAGTGATATGGAGAAAAACAAGCAGAGGGCTGTACTGAAACAAATGGTCTCTCATGGGACTGGAAAGAGATTGTGTTGCAAATTGGAAGAAACACAGCAAAGATATTAAACACTTTTTCCCTCTTTAATTTGACAGAAAAAAAAAAAACTTACTTGACAATCCTCAAGTTAGAAAAAGCATTTCCAATTATGTTTTTTTCTAAACTTCCTGCACACCGTCTAAAAACTGCATTCTTCACAATATTAAATTCCCCGCTGGATGGGCATCTAGAGAGGTTGCTTCACCTTTTGGTATAAATCAGGCTAATTAGCCTGTAAATGAGAAGGCAAATGTCAACCCCTGCTGACTAGTGGGGCTTGGAGGACAGTGCTGGAGGCATTTTGAAGAAAAAGACAACTCAGCATTTCCTGCCTGTCACCAAGTAAAAAAAATCTCTCAACAAACTGCACAATGAAGAAAATATCCATGCCATCTCAAGTGGAAGTGAGGATTAAAAAGAAACAATAGGGAAATCAAAGTGTTTCCCCTTAATTTCTTTCACAAACTCACTAATGGCCATAGAGGTTTTCTGGCTTGTTTCCACCACGGTACTGATCATGGTGGAGTAGCTCATTAGTCTGCACATAGCAACAACTTCTCTCTCTCAAAACCTACTCACTTTGATTACATTTTAGAATTCCTTAATAACTTCAGGAGGTTCGCTAAAACTAATCATAAAACCAGTTGCTTTTTTATGTTCCATTATGCAGTTTGGGTACAGTTTTATATGCGTGTGTGTAAGAACCTTGATTAGTTGGGGTGAAGCAGTGCTGAGATGCACGTCTAAACATGCTTTCACAGACTTGTCTAAACAGATTCTACACATTCATTAATCTTTAGCCATCTTGTGTGTCTGGACTAAAAAAAAACTGTATTCAGACACAAACATTGAGATTGACAGTGAAACCTCAACTTGATTCACACATTTCAAGGTTGTCAGTATTTGTTGTTTTCCTGTCATGAATCTAAAGACCAGCAGGGTTCCTTCAGCTGTTCACTTCAAGGTTCTCAGTGTGTTCTTTCACTCGACAGCTGGTTTAAGACCCAAATCCCCTCACACACCCACCTTGACTGTAACTCAAAACCCTTTCGACACTTATTTTAGTGTGCATAAAGAAGAGTGTAAGCCCTACTGGACCCCCTCAATGTTCAGACAAATAAACTTTCTCTGACTTTTAAAGGAAGCTCAGTGGAACCTCTGTACCTCTCGGCATGGGGCCGAGCTGCTGTCCATATGGTGCCTCCTCAATGGCATGCTGAAGCTGAACTGCATAATTTGGTGGCTAAGGGAGCCATTAAAAAGCCATTAATTGCAAAGTTGAGGTCTCTCATGGCAATGATATGCTAATATGTTAAAGCAAGTAAGAGCACGGTTTAAAAAAAAAACAAAAGAATTGAAGCGATGCATTTACAAAAGGCAACAGTGGTAGATGAGGCAAAGGGGACAGAAAGGGAATGAGGGAAGAAAGCGATGTAAAAAGATACCAGAGCGATGCAACAGACCTCTCCAGCCTACAGCTCTCCTCAGCGCACACACACACACACACACACACACACACGGACTGACACTGTCTGTGGTATAGAAAGGAGCTCCAGGCATCAAAAACAAAGAGGCATGTGTTCGTGAAAACAGTCTTAAATTTAAGTGATGTGTTTTAACTTTGTATGTTTAGTCACAAAGCACATTCAAGCACACATCAGAGAGAGAGAGTTTGTGAAAGGGAGAGAGAGAGAGAGAGAGAGAGAGAGAGAAAAGAGAGAGAGAACAAACATTTTATTTATTACAGTTTATTTTTATTAGCAAAACCATTCAGTTATTATGCTTATCTGATGTTTTCTCCATTTCAGATGGGGCTCAGGGAAAATCATAGGAGCTAAGCACCACAAGCAGCTTACCCAAATGCGGTGTGAACAGGGATTTATGCTGCTTCACCCAAGATTTATTAATGTTATTTGCAATTACTAAGCACATACCCTTTCTAGGCTGTAAGCAGTAAAAGTCAAACCAAGAATCTTTTCTAAGATGGTCAGAAAAATGAAAAGACACAAGGAGCAAATGTCACCGTCCATTCTGCTTGCATAAACATTTACAGGTTCGAAAATAAATGGCATTTGGTCTTAAGAGAGGAAAATGTATAAAAGCAGTGAACTCTTTCAGATTATTGCACCTCTGTTATGGCCTGTTGTTCAGTGCAGGTCAGTACGATTCAGAAAGAATAAACACTTTATTGGAAGGAATGTTTCAGAAATATTTCACTCCAGTATCAAGGTTTTGGTCAACTTTACTAAAATAAAAAAGGTTACATTTTTAATTACGAAATTACTAAAAAATGCCCCAGCTACTGTTGTTATTCACTGAAATACTAAACTTTGAAATCCACATACAAAATAATCAAAATAATGATCTCTTTTAATCTGTTTTTCTCTTTAACTAATATTCTGAGAAATATAAGGAGATTCATCTGAATTATGCTGCTCACATGCTTTCTTTCTCCGGTAATTGTTTTTTGTCTTTGTAAAGCAGTGGAGCACGTACACAGACAAGGAGGTGCAATAATTACAACAAAGAACATTTCACAATGCATTATTTTACAATATATAATACGATTTAATTATCATTTTAGACGCTGAAATCTCAACGACTAGACGTGTGCATTGCTTAAGTCAGAAAATCATTCAGCTGAATTAATCAGCAGCTAATAGCATCCTCCACACTGCACAAGACCAACATTATTACAGGGCTGAACAGCTCACACTGCATGGATGGTGAGCCTCATATCATCTCAAGTTCTAGCATTTTAAAATGTGGTAAAATACCTGAAAGTGAAAAAAAGAGAAAATTTCACTTCATTTCTACTCAACTGCAGGAAACAAATGCTATCAAGCATTTCATTTACAATAGAAATGAATAAAACATTTTCATCTTGTTTTTTTAGGGAAATGGTTTCTTAATGCTGAGGTCAACATATGATAGAGGCAGAAAACCCCAGTTTTTGTCGCAATCCATTTTTTCATGTTTTTTTTGCTGTATCCAGGATTCAGCCACAGTGACATCTAACGGTTTTTTTTCCCCAGACCTCCATACTTAGAGAGAAAAATGAGTAGATTAATCTTGTAAAACGTTGTATTGTACCTCCACAGGTATGCTGAAAATCATGCTGTTTGTTTAGTAATTATTATTTAAACATTTTAGTTGGCAGAAATCTGGCACTGCTGCAAAATTAACACATTTACACACAACCATGGAGAAGTAAAAAACATGGCAATTATTCCACAGAATACACTCATGAATAATAACTCGGTCTTTAATAGGGACTGTAACAGGTTAATAAGGTATTGAGAGTAAAGGGAGAGGGGCCATATTACCCTAGTCCTGCCCCAGGAGGATGACTGAGCGCAAGCTGAAGGATTTCCTTCCCTTTCCTGAAGGATTGGGGTTTAATGATGAGATCTTACAGAACATGGTCCCAGCCAGGCCTGTAGTGTGGTACTGAAGGTAATACTTTAGAGGGTGAGCTTAATCAGAACCAGACTGCCAAAACATCAGCCCAAGTCACACACACACACACACACACACACACACACACACTCATACACTCACACAGAGAGAAAAAGAAAGAGAGAGAGAGAGAGAGAGAGAGAGAGAGAGAGAGAGAGAGAGAGAGAGAGATAAAGAGAGAGAGAGAGCAAATTCAACATTTTACCGAGCTAATGGAGAAGGAGAAAGGAGAGAGGCTAGCAGAAATTCTCTGGCATGTCTTAGTTGTAGAGAAAGATGCAAAGGATAATTTTGGAATGATCTAAAAACAACCAGAAATATAATGGAAGAACGAGAGTATTAAAAAGTGAATGGGTCTGTTAGACTGACCGCAGCTGCCTTTGTCTGTTTTATGGCTCCTTATTATGCTTTTATGTGTTGTCTCTCTCTCAAATGCTTTACAGCTTATTCTGATGTGGTGAGCTTGTGTTTGGATGTCTGCGGCCAGTAAAGAGGACTTATCACAAAGGCATTAAGAAAATTTCAAATAACGCATCTGCTAGCCTCCTCAGTGATGTAGGTTACCCCATATTATAAGGGCCCCAGAGCATGACAAAAAAGAAGGAGAATGAATTCTTTTTCTTTTAAAACCCTTTCTTTTAAACGCCATACAAAGCTGATTTCTCTAGACATGATATGCAGATGTGCCCAGATCAGCATAATACAGATGCTTTTACTTGGACGGTTTTGATCTGAAGACGTCAGAGAAGGGAGAGAGACACAGAGAAAAAAGAAAGACAGAGAAACATCCAGAACAGAGACAAGGCAGATTTCTTAGAGTGCTTCCACCTGCAGTAAATATACTGTTTTCCTTCACTGACACTTGGCGATGCTTCTTTTTGCTTATTTGAAGGAGGAAGTCATTGTACTTTCAAAGGAGAAGCAATTTCCTCTCAGCAATAGCTTCCAGCGGAGACACTCTGCAGCCACTGCTACTATTGTTACAATCCCAGACGCTCTTCTTTATTTTGTTTCTAGCCCTCCCTTGGTTTTGCCTGTATAATAAATTCATTAGACAATCGGAGCCACTTTGTAAGACCCTAGAGTGCCTAAGGTAAAATATGCCAAGTGACCAAAACAATTCCTCCTTTAAATGCACTAACATATTCATCAAATGAAATTGTGTAGGAAATAAAGTGCTGGGCTTGGCAGACATTAAGAGGAAAAGTAACCATTATTTAAATGTGTGGGTCTTAGTGCCTGTTGTGGGAATTCAATACTGTGCACATTTGTGGTTTCCTTCTTTAACACACCTGAATCACCTCATAAAGAGTCCAATAATACGCTAATCAAAGTAATTCTGTGGGAAAGCCCAATAAATGTTCAGCGTGTGAGGTCTCTAGAACCTGAAAAGTGCAAATTGCACAAGTTTTACGTTATGACATAAATATAAATAGCACAAAACAGGTATGACATAAATGGTCCAATAAGTGAGAGTGAGAGAAAGAAAGTCAATGGTGAGCTATGGAAACCTTATCTGACTCTGACACATTTCATCTTATTGGAGTCACTGTGCTGTGTTTAAATGCGCTAGCACTCCAGGGAGAAGCGTAGACCAAACATCAGACATATTGTGTTACAGAGGAGAAACCCTGGAAGCCATGACTGTCACCGGATCCCCCTCTTCGTACACACACACACACACACACACACACACCTTTCAGCTTTTATGCCCCACTAACACATTACATACCTGTGGAAAGTTGTTGCGGCTAACGTAGCATCTGGTGAGTGTTAACAGGATTTCAGCTCACAGATTCGATTTGGGGAGTCATCTGATCAACCCAGATTTGGTTGTTACAGAATTATGTTCCATTTCCCCTATTAGTGCTGAGAGCCACTTACAAGCTAGTGTGGTCGAAGTGGAAATCCAAGAGAAAATACAGAGCTAGTCATAACCACTTCACTTAGCATTATCTTATCCCACAGGGAAGTGTTTATGCCAATGTCAACAGAGACATTTTCATGCTGACTTCAGTGAAATGCAGAAAAGACACCACCTCCAGGATTATTAGTAGTTTATCCATTCTAATGGTGCTGAGTGCATGTTGACCTACCCTGGGGTGCAGCTGTTTACTTGCCCTGGTGGGGGTAAGAACAAACAGACAATGGGTCAAGATCTACACACATGCGTTCACACACACGGTGCCTGTGGGGCTGAACCCCTGCTGGGGCAGCAGCTGCTTTCAATGAAGCCTAACACTGTGTGTGTTTGTGTGTGTTCAACAACACCCCACACCACAGAGGATAACCCTATCTGTCTTACTCAAACGGGTCAAAAACCAGCACTGCAGCTGTTATAGAGCAGAAGGTAAAAATCATTGATATAAGATATTCCCAGGGGTGATATTTCAGCACAAGCCAAAGCGTTACTAGACATCGCAATATATTGCAGAGACACAGGATAATTTATTAGAAAAGTCATTTGATATATGCACATCATTTGGAGCTTCTCACTGGTACAATCACACGAAACCAGAGTATAATACTGGCAGCTGCATCTCTTCTAAATGCATCAGTTTTTAAATATATATAACAGATATAACAAATGTGTGCAATAAAACTCTGCGCCTGTTATTACATACACATGTCAAAAGTGTGCAAAAGTAATTATCGCCTAGATTTGTAAAGTCAACTACCTCTTTTCACTGTTCTTCAACAGCTCGCCTTTGCTACAAAAACACTCTCAAGGTTTCAGCATTACTTCAGCCTGAACACCTAATTGATTAAGTGGTAGTTAATGTATTATAATAATAAAACTATTGTATTATAATAAATAATAACATATGTCTAACTGGGTATAGCGCATTAATACAGACTTTGGTAAGCTAATGTGTTCAAAATAATTGTCTTCTGCTAACAATTTTTCTAATGCAGTGTAACATATTAGAACAGTTGACAAAAATAGTCAGCATGTTGTTGGCAAGATGGTGTTCTGTTCTTCTATCACACTTTTTCATTGTGTAGCCTTTATTTGTCACATTTCTGTAGCATCTATTCTTTTGGCTTCCTGTATATAGTAAGCCATAGCGTAGCATCTGCTAAACACAAATGCGGATTTTGCTTATTTGGCATATAACAAATTCTCCTATCGTATAATAGCTCACTGTTTTGTTTTCCTAGAAGCTGTTGTGATGCGCTGCACTCAGATTCATTTAGGATTAATAGACATCTGCTGAAAACAGTTTAGACCAGATGAGTTCCACAGCATTCTGCTAACATATTTGCCATGTTTTGCCCCCATCAATTCCATCACACACAGTCTGATCCACCTAGGGCTTACACAGTCACGTCCCTAAGCTAGTTTCTCGTCTCTTTTCCACTTTAAGATTCTGTAATGGCATTGCATGGACCTGACCTTGCTCTTTGTTCCAGCACTCATATTGCCCTCTGAAGCAACTCCCAGGCACCACATAATGAAAGAGCCCAGAGCCAACCAACCACATAGCAAGAGTGACGCTGATGGGATTCGGAATGAGAGCAGGGAAAAAAATCCATCTCTAACCCTCTATATATGGCGGAAGATTTCCAGGTCCTTACCTGCACACACAATCAGACTGTCACTTTCACACCTACTTAAGGCTTTTGAATATGGTGTACAGTCCAGAGGTAACAGAAGAGGAATTATTTATATAGAAAATGAAAACAAGAGCAATACATGTTTAGCTCAGTAATGATATGCAGTCTCATGTGTACATTGATGGAGTGAATCTGAATGTGATTCAGTTTAAGTAGGTACCGCCCCATAAGGGTTCTTTTTAAACTGCTGTGAATGGAAAGCATTGAGATGCATGGGGGAGTGGAACCTGTCAATGCCCATTAGGCACAACTGAGTGTGGCATCACGGGGAAGTCAGCCATTGGGTAAGAATGAGGCCTGTATCTCTGCTTCCTGCCAAGGTGCAGTACAGAGAGGAGATGGCGCGCAAATGACTTTCTGAGGGAGATGTTATTACCCGTCATTTGAAACATTATCACATGCTATTAGATGGAAGTCAGAACTTGTTAGGGCTGATGGTCTCTAGCTTTAGGCCCAGAGCCTGCTACTCCAAGGCTGACAGAATGAAAAAAAAATCAGGCAGAAACATGAAGAAGACAGGAAACTCAGTAATGCCAAGAAAGGAACAATATGCTCTCATCTCAGTGGTCTAAAACTCAGCAAGACACAAAGCACCATGAAAATTCAGAAGGCAGCGGTATAGGTCTAATTATCTGAATTTACAAATGATCAGAGATATAACAATTAGAGAAACACAATCCAGTGAGCAAAGCCCAATTTGTTTTCTATATACTATGTACCGTACATGAGGATGGTGTATTAGTAGGAGTACGTTATTAACTAGTAGCCAGTTAAAAAGTAGGAATTCTCCTGTAAAATATATCTGTACAAAATTCTTTTATCTTCACTTCTCTATTTAAAGCCCAAGTGATGGAGTAGTAGATATTGGCAGAAGCTCAGTTCAATTCAATTTTATTCATATGTCACATTCAACAATAGACATTGTCACAAAGCAGCTTTGCAGCTTACAGCTTTACAGACGTAGGTTTAGATTCCTAATGAGCAATCCCCAGGCAACACTGGCAAGGAAAATCTCCCTGAGACAACACAAGCAAGAAACCTTGCTTTGAACAAGACTCAGAGAGACCTCATGCTCTAACACTGAATAGTGGGATTATAAATCATCACTCTTCATAAATTCTCTTCAAACCAGATTTTTTTTCAGCACATTCAGTACTGTACAGTATAAATCAATCAGCACTGAGTGGATGAGCAAAGGACAAAGTGTATGATTGTAGCAGCAGCCATCAGGTTAAAATCTACAGTATCCATGTGCGAATTTCCCCTGCAACTATTTGAAAACTTTACTGTAGTAATTAATTACTTTGTGACGCAACTGTCAGAGCATTTTACAATGCTTTTAATAAACTAAATGTTTCTCCCTATATTTTTTAGTGTCAGTCCTAGCAGGGTGTGGGGAGTGTGGTGGCTGGGCGGGGAGGTCAACAAAGCATGTAATTTTAGCTTAAACTAAGCTCAGCTAATTGGTTTAGAGGGCACTTTCCCCAGCCAGACATGCATATACAGTACGATTTAGGTTATCCCATCTAGATTTGCTTTTATCTAATTTTCTACCACTCTGAAAGACTACAGTAATGAATTGGGTAATCACAGATATCCAACCCATTCGAGTACTTTGTAAAGTAAATCAATCCAGTCTGGCAGCGGGCCAGTGGTTCACTCTGATGGATGGTAAAAATCTATATTTAGAGTCACTGCCAAAAGAATGTAGTGTTGAATCTCTCTCTCTCTCTCTCTCTCTCTCTCTCTCTCTCTCTCTCTCTCTCTCTCTCTCACACACACTCACTCTCTCTCTCAGTCTTTCTCTCCCTCCCTCCTTCTCTCATTCAATTTAGCCCATGGATATTTAGAACTTTGGTAGAACAATGAATTAGAAAATAAATGTCTAAGGTCTACTGCTTCCATAGAAACAGATAATGTGAGCAAATGCAACAGATAAGGATTTTTATGGCACAGCAATCCCTGTAGTCCGAATGCTGGCTGAACGTTTCTTTGAATATTTATAAGCTGATGGTCAGCCAGCTGCTACAACTTTCCGAAATAAAACGTGAACTTTGGCTTTCCATTTCAACAAAAGGTAAATACTAAAGTAAGTAAATGCACTGATAATCAGACCGCTTAGTAAACGGGGTTTGCCTGTCTAATGATAAAATAGTGAAGACCAGTGGACATTACTGCTTCTGATTTTGACTGGAGATTAGCCAGATTACAACGTAGAATGTAGTACAGTGGTGAAATTATACTGAGTTAAGGGTGAACATGAAGTAGATTGATATGTATGTATTTATGGTCATTTTTCCATTTTTAGAAACATAAACCAAGTTCACCACAAAATCATGCTGCATTATTATAATAAATTAACAGGGATTTTACATAGGCCTGTTTATTGGGGAAAAGTTCAATTTGCTTAAAAAAAGGATTTCTACTCAATTTCAGTGCAAGTGATCATTCAGTTTTGATAGAGCACATTACTTTGAGACATGGCAACCCCCCATAATTATCCACCGCATTTCTCTTCCATCCGAGGGGACAATATTACAGCAGAAGTGCCCACAGACACTCAGACGATAACTGACACTAATCATGGAGAGGTTCATTTATTCATTTCCTGATGTGAAGAGTGATTAACACAGCCAGTCAGTGGGGTCATTTGTTGAGCTGAAGATCATCAGCATGTGAGATAGGAAATAATAAGTCAGGGGAAGGAAGTGTATTGGCAGCCGTTTAATATTGAGCACTGGTATGAATAAGCATATCCTTTGTGTGGCAGTACATGAGTGCCAAGAGGTCCTGAAGGAACCAAGGCATTAGTACACAAACGCCTGGCTAATCAACACTCCAGGCAAGGAGAGATGTGAAGGCAATCCATGCATGATAAGAAGCAGTCTCATTATATGTTGTGTGGTCTGGAGAGTGTGTTTGTCAGTTCTCAAAATCTAGGCAGAAGAAACAAAGGCTCAAAATCAATAATCAAATATAGCCCAAAAAGAGTGATATATTCTTGGGATGATAAAACCAGAATTCACAAGGCATTAAGCAATGCAACAAAAATGATGCAGAAGAGAAATGGAGAGATTTTAAAAAATATCCTGAAGGATGTCATGACAAAAAAAAGCTAGACGTACAAATATAGAGAAAGCGTAAGAGAAGGAGATGGTGAGAGACCAGGAGAGGGAGAGAGAGAGAGTTGCTGAGAGATTGTCGGTGATGAGATCACTGTAATGGCGACGCTGCTGTGCAAAGACAAGTGGAAGATTTAAGATCCTGCCAAGGATGTAAGCGACTAGGGTTCAAGGGCAAGAGTGAGTGTGAGTGTGTATGCGTGTGCATTCATTTGTATGCGCAAGTGTTTTTGAAGGATGAATGCAACAGCAGGGGTTGTCCAGCTTTTTGTCTTGAACGTAACTTGGCTCTTCAGACAGCTCTGGGACTGAGCCAAGGCAGACAGGCATCACTCGGCTCGGAGGATCTGAATGAACTTCATACCTCTAGTGCCAAGCAATATGTCAACTGCTACTGTTTCATCTGTTCACACGGTTAAATGCTGGATTATCGCAAGTCAAACTGAGGTCAAACCAAGGTCAGCGCTGTCTCAAAACATTCAATCCAAATAATTATGTAATGAAGGTGCACTCAGAAGCCAATTTGTTCATAAACACCACTCACGCAAATGCAGAGCTGCACAGTGACACAGCACAGTTCACGTCTCAAAGACAGTGTCAAAGTCATTATAATGCCATTACTCAGTCTGCCAGAAGAAAGACTAAGTAGTGCTCATTTTACACCTATTAATTTATTTACAGTAATTAAATGAATTAAACAAATATGGACAGCTTTTCTCTCAGTTCATTTCACAGCATCTAGCTGGGTGTAGTAGAAAACCTTGTGGATATAAAATAAAAAGCAACAGTGGCAAATTTCCCTCTCCAAAGCCAGTTATTGTTAGGACTTTATTGCTCTTTTCTAATCCAGGATGAATGCAATGTCTGTGCCATTCGAAGACATTGAAATCTCTTTTTTCCTTTACTAAAATTGCAGTTTGTCCGAAGGTACATTACAGCTTGCCAATTTCTCCACCCAATCAGAGGCTCTCATTATTGCCAGCAGGCAAATTGAAGTGGAATTGCCCAGCATACAGTAGCATGATTAGGAAGGTCTTGTTGAGAGTCAGCAAGGATGTGTTTTGGTGGAAGCTGAAATCATTGTAGATGATAATTTTTATTTCACTGTAATAAATAGCTTACCTCATCAAGAGAGCTAATTAAATAGTATCTCCTATATCTATAAATCAAAAACATTTAGTTAGCCAATACAACTTCCAGAATAAAAAAAAATCTCAAGCAGTCAAAGTTCAAAGAGTTAAAGTTGATATTAATTGTATTTATAAAACCACTCAACAACCCATTTCAATATAGTATGTTCCACAGCATCATCAGCATCTTTTCATGAATGCCTTAACCAGGAACTTAACATTTAGCTGAGTGTCGAAGGAAATGATATCCATTGGCATTTTTTTATTTAGCTTCACATCCAAGGCTGTGGTATTTAAAATACTAAATATCTTTGACAATTATCTGACAAGGTAAAAATAAGACAATGTTTTTTTCTCTAACCTTATTGCATCTATAATGCTAAAGAACACTGATATTATATGGTGAAAATGCTACCAGCAAAGCAATTTGATGGATGATCCTGACTTTGAAAAGGTAAATTAGCACAGAAATATCAGTTGAGTTTTTTTCTAGAGGCAATGCCCTGTGAGCATTTTCTCTGCTGACTGGCTGACTCTACACATGAGGAAGGAAAGCTAAAAAAAAAAGAATGTTATAATACAAAAATAAGCACATAACTGTGCCGGTGTGTGTGTGTGTGTGTGTGTATGTGTGAGTGTGTGTATGTGTGAGTGTGTGTGTGTGTGCACTTTGAGCAAGAACACTGGTTGTGGTTATTGTCTTGCTGCAACTGGGGTGATGAACTTCTTAGGAAACACTATCCAACCGTTGCCATGAGTGTCAACTGTTGCTAGGGACACTCTTCTCTATATTGGTTTGGACAGATACTCTTAGTACAGAAGCACACTCTACCTCCTTCATTCATCTGCTCTGTACAACCATATTCTGTCCATGTTACGTTTGTCTTATTCTGCACCAGACAAAGCTGGACACCTCTAGCTGATGCTCATTAGGGTGTCAGTGCATAGAGAGACACAACACAGGTAGTGTAAGGTTAGGCAGTACAAATCAGAGCAACAAAGCCCTGCAAACAAGTGCCAGATGGACTTCACTTGATGTAAACAAGGTGGGACATGATAAGGATGTCTGTCCATCTGAGCCAAACAAACACAGGAGGCCAAATGGCACAGCCACATCTGGGGGGGTCAAACTTTCATTTAGAGCACGGCAGTCACGAAATCAAAATGCATCAGTGAGAAGAAAGATGAAAATAAGCGTTGGGAGCAGCTGTCGATGTCACTCTTCAAACCAGCTGGCCTTTCATGTGGTATCGTTGGGTATAGTGTGCCGCTGTGTCCCTGGTTCAGTCACATGCACCAGGTCAAACAGATCAGCTCGGTCGAGAGGAGACTGGGACCAGAGCCCAGATGCTCACTTGACCAGTTCAATGGGAGATTGAGTCCAATTAATGTTTCAGGTGTTTGCCAAAAGGGACACACCTCGACTGTGCTTTCAAGCCCTGCTGATGCCCTGAGCAAACAAAATACTGATTATGCGCTGGAGCAACATGAAAGGAATTAATTAGGGGGCTACAAGTACAAAAGGTCTGATTATGCTCCCTGTGTATTGTACAGACGTCCAACCTAAATATACCAGATTAGACCACGTTAAAGGCGCCTCATTAGCCACTTTTTAACTGTAAGACCGATTGGTTCCAAGCAATGAGAGAAACTATTCTGATGGAATTTTCACATGAGCATGATCATGCCCAGAATTCTTTCAAACAGCGTAGAGTAACTGAATATAAATACATTCGAACTGAACAGAAAAAAGTGCTCTAAATGGCTACAAATACAGACATGAGTATGTGGTATGCTATTTGTTTTTTTTTTTTCTTTTTAAAGCTGGCCAGACAGGTTTACAGAGCATCCAGTTAAGTCAAAGGTGTGCATCTGGACTGAGATCCTGTAGAATCTAACTAAAAATTCATGCAGACAGGAGGTTTTTACTTTCATATGGGTATGAGTAAGTGCTCAGATATAAAGCTCACGGAACAAACAAATACCACATTGCTCAATTTCATTTCATTTAAGACATGCTGACAGTGCGGCCATGTCTACCTCTGAGATTTTTCTCCATTGTTTCTACGGTTTAGTGGTACGGGTCATATTTAATTAAAAAAGAAATAAAAACAAACAAGTAAATAAATAAAATAAACAGCTTCAACAACTTGCCCCACAGGCAACTACAATTAAAAAAAGAAAAAAGAAGACTGTCTACCCTTGCCTATATATTTTTAATAAACCATCACTGATATATTGTAGGTGTCCCCTTGTGTGCCTGTTGAGGGTATGAGAACATAATAAGCAATTAAGCACCATGAATTCATCAAGAGCATTTTTTAGATAATTTTCTTTAACTAAACCAAATTTTGCCTTGTCATGACTTTTAAAACGTGCATATCTTTGTTCATTTGATCTGTTTATCGATCTTCTCCTTTTGGCAAAAGTAATAAACATTTAATAATACCTTTTTCAACATAATATGAGTAAAAGCCTCATGCGAGCCTGAAAATACCCGACTTTTGGTACAGCAAATCTGAGCCATGTCACCTGACTCACCTCACAAGTGATCCTGGCAAAAAATACAGTTTGCAATACAAATCAGAGAAAAAAGCCTCATAAAATCTCCTCAGAATAAGTGCGCATTTATATGGCCAAACATGTGCCTCCATTATTCTTTCCAGCTAAAATATACAACCAAAGCCTCTGACAAAAGACAGATAAAACAGGCCATAGTTTCAGATCAGCCTCTTTCTCATTCACATTTTCTATCGCGTCAGCAGAATAAAAGGCCAACTGCTCTCGCCCGCTGTCTCGTCTTGTCTCTTGTTCAACAGCACCTTTTTTATTACATGTATATTCTGTAAGTGCTGTAAATAGACTATATCAATATCAGACAATTATGCCTGCATTGTTTTGGTTATGTACCATTATAGTCATAATTAGCACATTACTACCACACATTAATTCTCTCTCACCTCTTTCAGGTCAGTTTCTATATAAAACCTGCCCATCATGGGTAGAACTTTAACCTAGTCTCACTACATGCTCTACCAGTGCCTGAAGAATAGCCGCCAAAACAGCAGGGAAGCTTTACTGAAGAAGAGAAGCGAGAGGAAGAGTACGTGGAATGAATGAAGAAGTGTGTGTGGGTGTGCATGTGAGTTAGTTTGTAACAGAGAAAAAGAAAAGTTTGTGTGCACACTGGTGCTTGCTAGGGACCAAAATGCCCCACAGTGGTAAGAATATCTGATTGTTTTGACCTTGTGCGGACATTTTTTCACTATTAGGAAATCTGAGTTTATATAAAACATACCTTATTCTGGGTACTGAAGTTGAAGTAATGGTTAAGTGTAAGTGTAGGCATAGCATTAATTAGCTACAGTAATAAGTCAGTGTATGGTACAAAGAAATAAGACTCGTTTTATACTTTTGTGACTGTGTATCATGAAGAGTGCTGTGGAAGCAAAGAAATCTCACAGTTAACAAAGGGCTTTTCTGAAGCTTTTTCTGCTTATCTGTATTACACACTATAAGACAAGTTCACCTGCTGCTTTAAAAATCGTGAGTAAACTCTGTATGAAGATAATCTTTGTTTCAACTAACAAGTAATCAAGACATGGATTACTTTATGTTTTTATTTATGAAAACGTTCAATATCCAAAACCTATGACAGTTAAAGTTAAAGAGAAGAAATAAGTTCACATTGGGTTTATGTTAAGTTCACGATTTATGGGGCTATCATGTTTTACTGTGCAAGTGGTTCATGTATTGAACCACTTCAACTAGTGTTTAAATCTACAATTAGAACAATTACAGAAGACTGTTACTCTATACTATTTTTTTTTTATTGAATTTTGTTTGCCATCACACGCATTGTGTCTTTACTGGGAGTCTCTTAGAAGAAGAATAAAAGTAAAGTAAGAGTGTAATCCTGCAGGATTAAATTGGCCATTATAATGACAGCTCCAGCGTGTATAAACCCTCATGGTTTTTATTTCCACGGGGTCATGATATAATACAATCATACAATTTCATGATTATAGTTTTCTGTATGTATATTCATTATATATTAATGTGATCATGTGACTGTGTATGCCATTAGCAGGAAACTCAGGAAATGAAAAGAAAATACACATACAGACAACTCTAAGAAACAAACAGAGTAAGGCTAAACTGATTTTTTTTTTTAAAGCCATTTTTCTGCTGAAAGCTATTACACATAAAATGTTTGATGGAACATGTCCCTAGTATCTGCAGAATCCCCAGCTGGGGGAAGGTGCTGGATGAATTATGGGAAAATTTCCCAGTTTACGCTTTATTGATTAAAAATTTGCTGTTTAACCTTGAAATGAATTTGGAACAGTATTACTCTGAAACCCTATATAAAACCCTTGGAAAAAAGTGTAATAATTCCGCATCACATTGTTTCCTGGTACACGGCCGGATATATTTCCTTGCCTCAACCAATCACTGTCTGATGTGTGACGTGCTATTAGCTTCTGGAAAGATGCATGTGCTAGCCTGTGTGCCTCTGCATGCTACCTTCATACTCTATCGAGATGCAAATACGCAAATGCATTTTAATGTAACAATATAAAGAAGTGTGTGTGTGTGTGTGTGTGTGTGTGTGTGTGCGTGTGTGTGTGTGTGTGTGTGTGGACTGGGGAGGGGGTTTGCTCTTTGGGAAAGAAGCCAATCCAATTAGAAGCAGGAGTGTGATTCCAGTTTTTTTTTTCTTTTTTAAACTGAGCTAAATTTACATTTCAGCTCTGCTCTATTCTATTCTGCAGCTCTATTCCCCCTTTTTCAGTGTCATCCTTCAAAGGAAAAGGAACCAGAAGGTCCCACCTTTCTATACCAAATTTCTTCACCTCAAGTGTGACATCCTGTAAACGTATATTCTCCTTTCACAACTCAGAGGTTACAGCACAAAAGGCAGATTGTCAGTGCTACACAGCTTGGAAAAGGCTTATCACTAGACTGCAAAAGGACACAAGGAAATGCTCTGAGCATTTTGGGGGTCTCTGAGCCTGCTTGTGCTGTCCAAAACATGCACAAAAAGCTTACCACCCTCACCCCCTCAAATAAAAGACAAAAACCTTGACAAAGTAGTCACATCCACTTCTACACACACTGTCATTCGCTCCAGCAGCTGTGTGATCAGAGTCTCATGGGGCTTCTGACAGCGTAATATAATGCAAAGTCCTAACACATCCGGGTGAAGTCCTTCAACACAGCTTCCTTGCTGACAGACATGGGCTTTGGAGGAATGCTCGCGTGTTTGTCCTAGACTGCTTGGCTACACCTGACCAGCTGCTGTTTGTGTGTGTGTGTGTGTGTGTGTGTGTGTTTGTGTGTGTGTGTGTGTGTGTGTGTGTGAACTATGAGATTAAAGTATAAGCATAAGAAGAAAGCAAATGGGCCGTAGCACCAGTGTGGAGAGCACTACACCTCCTGCCTATTTCAATTCCACTATAGATAGGAGGCGGGATGTTAGTATGAATTATTAACCTCCTCAAACAAGGGGATTACACAGAATGAGATGCTCAGATGCCACTTCCTGATTATACCACCGATTCAATTAGAGATGAAAATGACTTTCTGTGAGTGTGTGTTTGTGTAAATCAGAGAATAAGCCTCAAGATCAAGCAAGAAAATGAAGACAAATCAAACAGACCATGTTGCCATGATGCCACTTCAGCAACACAGGAATCTCTCAGTTCACTTTCCCAATAGCCTTTGCAGCCCTCTCATTACCACTGGCACATCCATGGACCTGTCTATCATACTAAACCATGGAGCTATTATTTATTTAATAAAGAAAGAGTAGCAAACACATCAGGATGCTGTTTCATTATTTGAGACGTCACATTTAATGCTGTTTTATTTTCACAGCAGTTTTAATAACAGACACTGGCATAAAGCATCTTTACAGAAATCCGTATATAGATTTACTCCTAACTCCTAATAAGCAAGCCCAAGGTGACAGTGGCAAGGGAAAACTCCCTGACATGAGACAAGGAAGAATCATTGAGAGGAACCCATTCTCTTTTTGACACCGTGCTGGGATTATAAATCAATGCATATAGTAGTTGTGTTGAATAATATTTACTTTGAGCAGATTGTATAGATCATTAGGCTAACCTTGTGGGATGATTCACTATAGAAGACGATGACTTACAGCTCACATAATGTAATCATTCTGGTAAAAGCACATTAGCATGCGCAATTATCCTTCTAGCTAGCTTGCAGACAGTTCTGTAACTGTCTAACAACAATTCAATGTTATAAATGAACTTAAATTGAAATGCTAAGTAGCTAGTGTGCAAACAGTTTAGCTAGTTACTGATTTTCTCTAGTGAAATAATATCAGCTATCAGGTATAGATGGCTACCTAACATTAATGAATAAATGCAATGCATCGTCTTCTCTTGTGACTCCACTTGCCTGTCATTCATTGCTGTAGCTAAGAGGGCAATGGAGCCAAACACAGGTAAGAGATTTTTATTCATGCCTGAAAAGGTAGCTTTGTTACAGTTTGCGGGTGTGGAGTATAGCATGTATAGCAACTGAAGTTGTTTTTTTTTTTTTAGATTCAATCCTTTATATGTTATATAACCAATCATGCATTTCATACCTTTAGCAAATGTGACTGACTGTCAAGCTACTGGCAAAATACCTCCGGACAAAACATATCTACTTTCCATTTGTACAAAACCCAAGAGCTTTCAGTGAAATGGCCAGCACTGTAATACAGAATAACTTACAACCAATTACCAGCAAAAAGCTACCATCAAAAATGTTCTTTCAACTCTGAATGTATTCTTAAGATACACTTCAATTGTGGGAAATGTGTTAAAATCACTGATAACTTTAAAACATAATATAAGTATCAATAACCTCTCTACCATAAGAGGCTCACATTGTTCCCAGCACACTGGGTGGACAGCCACGATCATTCTGTATTTAAGTCAGCTATAAGTGGAGAGATTCTAATTAAATAAAAAAAAATAAAAATAAATTAAAGTTAAATGCCTATAGGAAGCACTGGTAGTTAAAAAAAAGAGCTGGAAAAGTTCTAAAGGACATCATGAGGTACTCAGCAAATACATTTCTGGTACTTGAATATGCTATTTAGATGAATCTTCTGTGAAATATGGCACATTTCAGTGCTGAGCCAGAATAGCCAACAAAATGTATTGCTTAAGCCTTATAGATAAGACAAATTCTGTACTTAAAGGCGAATAACTTTTGCTCCAATGCCAATAAATTACCTCTTGTCTAGATCATCAGTGGAAGTGTGAAAAATGAGAGGATTAGATGAACAAGCTGGGTAAAGTACAATGCAAAACACAGCCAAACGTACCTTTTTCAGACGTCCACTCTTAGTGCCAACAAAAGCCACGCAGTAACCATTGTACACGTAGGAGGTCACTGAGGTCATGCGGTCTCTGCTTTCTGTGTAGAGTGTGTGTCCGGTCACCAACTGAGAGCCACCCAGGGGTTGGTTAATGTCCAGACCACAGAAGGAGTCGTCAATGGGCACCGGCTGCAAGTAAATGAGGGCTAATATTAATGATGTTAATGAGTTTGTGGTGGCTTTTCAGAAAACAACAATGGTTATTGTGAAAGACAGAGTGGAACGCAGTAAGCAAGGCGCTTTAGTTCATCACTTGTTCATTACAGTACTTAAGGGACAAGACAGGATTGTACACACCTACCCAACACTATGAGAAATACGCTCACACACTGAAAATGGGTTTAAGGCTTGCCTGAGAATTCTAAACCACAGCTTACTAAATGCTGATGCCTTATTATGAAAGCTGTTGGCCTGTTCTGAGAACCAGCTGCTTTGTGTGTGTGTGTGTGTGTGCGTGTGTGTGTGTGTGTGTGTGTGTGTGTGTGTGTGTGTGTGTGTGTGTGTGTCTGTGTGGCTTGTGCTTTACCCACCTGGAGAATCTGAGCAGAACGGTGTGTTAGATTACACTTAGATGCTAATTATTCAAACATTAGTCACACTGAAGAATGAACCATTTTTCTCATGGAAAAAAAATCAAATGAATAAAATGAAATTTAAGGAATGTGATAGCAAAGTTGATTTGGAGGTTTAAAAAATGTAAGAAAAGGTAGAAACACACTTAACTCTCCCCCATCGCTTCATATCTCTTTATCTGAATTGATTTATGTGAATGTAACAATTATAACAAGTGTGACTACGTGGTGGAATAATATCTATAGCTAGTTAGCAATGTAAATTTCCTATGAAGTAGCGATCCAGACAGGCCTTGTTTACCTTTTTTAAATGAGCACTTCAAGTCTTTACGTGTTTAAATTTTACTTTATAGGCATGTGCATTTACTGTATATTTTTGTCACTGAAAGGATATATAATAAATAATAATATCCAATAAGAAGAAAATCCAATTTGAAATTTCATTAAGCAAACAACATTACACTAACAACACCACTAACACACATGCAAAAGATGGAGGTTTATAAACATTTACAGTCTAAGAGAGGATGCAGAGTCATTTATCTTGTTCCACAGAGCCCTTATTTGACATCAATCTCTATTCAGAAAGGAGCAGTAAGTTGCAGGACTCACAGCCAGCTGAACGATCATCTTGATTCAGGTCAGCGAAAGCCCTGTGACTGGCACTGGCCTCAAACTGCCACAGAGAGTCATCGAAAGGAGCACGCTGATGTAAGCGCACTGTTCATCACCTGCACCACAGCCTTCACAGACATTAACACTGACTTTCCAGCTACAGGCTGTAAAATTTTATGGCTGCCCAGCCAGTTATATAGGCTCAGGGAAAGCAATAATGCACAGAGGGTATAAATGTACGCCAGCTCTCCATGCCACATTCTCTTTTATTTTCCTTACTAAAAATAGCTGCAGCGATTCTCCCAGGTGAAGTCGAAAGCTGAGATGATTTAGGTGGCTACATTATGCGCCTGCACAATGTATTTTCGGAGCTGTGAGTGAGATCAGACAGCTTGGGGCAGGAGGTGGGGCAGGTGGGGGTGTGTTAATTGGAAGGTACACCATGAGACCTCACTCTGTAACTGAGACCGCTGCTTCACTAGCCATGTAAATTGAAAAAGTGTGTTGGTGCAGTGTTGCAGGTGCAGCTGTGGGCCTGAGACTGCGAATGTAATTTAGTCCATTTGGTTTCCATTAGAGTGTGAGTGTTTAGATGATGTGCATAGATGACGACCAGCAGATGCAAATCTGTATCCTTTCCTTTCCTTGTCATGGTCATTCCCAATACCAGCTGGTTTTATTTCTATTTGTGGTGGAGTGTTTTATATATATATATATTAAGTATGTATATTAAAAAAAGAACATCATTGGCCATACACCATTGGTCATTTTAATAGAAACACTTTCATCCCTGCCCATTCAAACAGTTATCTAATCATATGGCAGACAAATAACATCAGTTAATCTTTTTTTTTTCAGATGTCTGGGCTTGGCTAACAGGGGTGGAAACTGATCTGGCATTCTCCTGTTGTGGCCTAGGCGTCTCAAGGTTAGAAGAGTTTTTAGATGTTTTTTTCTTCTTTTTTCTGCTCACCACAGTTGTAAAGAGTGGTTAGTTGAGTCATGGCAGCCTTCCTGTCAGCTTGAAGCTGTCTGGCCATTCTCCTCTGACCTCTCTCATCAACAAGTCATTTTCTCCTGTAGAACTGCCATTCACTTGATGCTTTTTTCCCCTTTCATTTGTTAGTTTGCTTTTTGCACCATTCTGTGTAAACTTTATAGACTCTTGGATATCAGCCATTTTCCCAGCAAGTGTCTTTAAATTCCCTTGCATTTCAACCATAGAGTTTAATATTTGAGTCTGCTTTGATACCTGTTTGGATATATTTTTTGGAGAAAAGTATGGAAAAATATTAACTAAATATGCATTTCCTAGAGGAATTTGCTCCTTCCTACACATAGGTCATTCTTTTGCACCATACCCAATTGGAAGTAATTAAAATCAATATTTCATGTTGCCATTAATATGGGTTGCAATTGTTCTTTTAGCTGCTCAGTTTATACAGTAACTAAGTGGTCCTTGAGCAATTGTGAGAAACCACATATGTGTCCTTCATCAAGAGTAGAAAACATTATAAAAAGTTACTGATTAATTTCCTTTTTCTTAAGCACCATGATTTCTTACAGCAGCATGCTTATATTTAGAATTTCACCAAGACTACATCTGTGTATGGAGCTGTGTATGATTTCAGTTTGCACTTGCACCTTTCATTTTGTAGCACAGATACAGAACTAAAGAGAGAGGGCTGATGCACTCTGCATCCTTTTATTGTCAGGGTAATTATGATTGCTTTGAATCTGTAAAAAAAAGAAGTAATACTATTTCACAGCTCCACCTCTGACTGACAGTTACTGTGCTACATTCACCTTATTACAGAAAAAGTAAAGGCAGATGGAGTGCTTAATTATTTGAGACAAATCTTTGATCTGGATCAGTCATTTCTATAGCTTTTGTATAGGACACTGCTGTTTTAATGAACTTGATATGGTGAATGCAGAAATTGGAACACAAAGTATAATTATAATATAAGATAATATAAGTGTAATTATTAGAATATGAATCTGATGCAAAATTACAACTGCACTCAACAATATGAGATGGCTATTAAGTTTTTGTACTGTCACTTCCAGTCAGATATTAAGGAAACACAGGAATTTCTGCTCTTGCTAAACAGTCTACCCGCTTCTCTCTACATGAATGAAGGTAAATTGTGTCAGAAATTGTTTCCTCATAAGGTGGACTTAATGTAAAACATATTGCTGTTGTCAAAGGGACTGCTAAGTATGAGTGAGGATTGGGACCTGTAAACTTGTGAAACAATAATCCCTAATCTTAAACAGTGCATGTGGGAAATATGTTCCACTGCTGTGCACAAATAAAATGTAATGTATAAATAACTAGATATGTATTTTACAGAGCTTTCACAATAAAGAGGTTCATTCAGCTAGAAGGTTGGATACGTTATTTTAGCCCTTGCTTTTATTTATTAGCACATAATATTTCAGGGGTTTTTTTCAGTCTTTGTATTGGCGTTCCTCATACTGCATTAGTGTGCTAAATTACACTTACATTAGTTATGCATCTTTCTTTCTTTCTTTGGGGGATTCTTACCTCTCTCTCTCTCTCTCTCTCTCTCTCTCTCTTTCTCTCTCTCTCTCTCTCTCTCTCTCTCTCTCTCTTTCTCTCTCTCTCTCTCTCTCTCTCTCTCTCTCTCTCTCTCTCTCTCTCTCTCACCATCATGGTGTTATTCCTTTTTGTTAGCACACTGGGGAGAAGCCAGCTAAGAAGGCCACATCTGGTGCCATCTAAAATAGTCAGGAATAACTAGCAGGAAATTTAATAAAAACACTCCTGTCTGGCTCCACTGAGTGACTGCACTGAGCATGGGCATTTCTTTAAGGTAAAAGAAGGTTATTTTGTATTTCAGAGGGAAAAGGGGGTGGGGTGTTGAAGAGTATATTATTTCTTTGGAAAAATATTTTCATACTCCTGCTGGTTTTAAAAATGATGAAGAAAAATAGCTGTATGGCAGGATGAGGGCACTGACCCCTTCAAACCCTCTTGCTTGCAGGACTGATATGAGTAAGCTTAGAGTGCTTAATGCTAAATCATTAAAAATGCACCCAGTGCAAGCCATTAAATACTATAGATTTATTGAGCAGGTATTGAGCAAAACATTTTTCTAAGTGCATCTTCCCATAAGTGATGACACATTTCTAACTCTAAAGAACAAAGCAAAAATGGCTGAAGACTTAAGTGCACCATGGACCATTTTAATGAGATCTAGAAATACATGACCTGGCTGACAGGCCCATGGGTATTGATGGGAGATGTGTCAGTAGGGGTGTAATGGGGCTCGAAAGGTAACCATGAGAGAACCTCCGGACTGCTGCCACTTAAATGGTGCAAGCAAGTGTTGCGTCTTCCTCAGGGAACACCTGCCAGCATTTGCCTGATAACTATCGTAATTCCTTTCATTGCTTTTATCAACTAAGGAAGAAAGACACAGAGGACATCAGCCTCCTGAGGCTACATTTCTTAACTGAATTTAAAAGGACTGTAGATACTATGCAGGGACATACCGTGGAGCCCTGCTCTGGGGTATTTGGACACAGCTTCTTTTCTCACAGTCTCAGTCAGTTTCTCACCCCTGCTCTCTGTCCTATCTCTCTACATGCTCTCCCAGACTAGGAAGGATTGGTGTGTTTTTGTATTGCAGTGGAGAAGAATGTTAGTGCTGGAATGTTTGCCAGGAAAAATAAGTTGTGAACATGTCTTATTTAGACAGATCTTAATGTGACTTCTTAACCTATCAGGGCTATAAACTAATTATTTTCAGTTACAGCTAAACAAAGATTACTTTGATACAAGATTTACAGGATAGAAGGAATTTGATAGGATTGGGAGTTTTATTGAAGCCCTGTTGTGTCTGTGTCAGCTGTTAGACTACATTCAGTCTGATTATGAATGTTTGATGTCATTGGTAAAAGACATTTTAACTGAGTACTGCTACTGAAAGTGTGCATTCAAACAATTTCATAAACAAATATTATATACATATTAATTAATAAATATTAGGGTCTTAATACAATCCTCAAAATCAAACAAAGTGGTAACTGATATGCCTTTCTAAGCTTTGCTGACCAATATTTTCTTGTATTATTACTTTTTTAGGCTTCTTATATAAAATAATGACGGTATTATTTGAGCTTACTGCTTTAGTGCACTGAACATCTTTCCCCAGCAGCCAACTCAACTCCAGGTTGCCTTCTCCCTGGTAGCAGGACTGCAGGCGTTCCTTGATGCGGGCATTGATGTCTTTGATGGTGAAGACGCATAGGGCTGAATCGTCAGGGGGTCTGTGATACTGTTTCTGGCCTTTAGAAAAGATGGCAAAGAGCACATCATCTGTGGCACTGATGTTGAGTGAGGTGGCAAGCACTCTTCCTGGTTTGGCCAGATAGGCCGCCTGCAGCAGCCGGTACTCTACACCATTGCGTACACAGCCGATGGGCAGTGACACATAGGAGTGGAACTTGTGGTCATCTTTGCAGAGACGAACAATGCGCGAAATATAGAAGAGATCGTTTGAGGAACCACTGGAGGCCATGCCGTTTTCTGGTGTCTCTGGTTGTACGGTCAAAAAGTAGACAAAATTGCCACTGGCAAAGCCATAGATGTAGTATATGTCAAAATGGGAGACCAATGCTAGGGTGTCTGAAGGAATCTTGATTAGTGAGGACACAAAATCAGTGTGCATTTCATAGTCAAGCATGGCTGAGGACTCTGGGTCACGAGGAAGCTTGCGGCTTGAGATGGTCGGGAAGTAGTCTTGCTTTCCATCTACTGCAGTGCCAATGAAAAGCGTGCCATCCTTACCCTGGGAAGGCACAATAACTCCATACATTGTGCCGGTCTGATTGACACTAGAGAGATAATGCTCTTTCTTGTGTGACGGTTCTACCAGTATGAAGAGATCATCCAGCCGAAGTAGCTTGCATACACCCTGATAGAGGCTCCCACAGGCCAGCAGCCTGTTCTGAGAGTAATCAATAAGGAGAAGTTTGTTGACATTGTTGGTAGAGACCAGTGGTTCAGAACATGGCTGGACTATGAGAGGGGGGTAACAAGCCTTGTTGTCTTCTTCTGGGCCAGTGTCATGGGAGACTAGGAGAGTAAGGTTGCCAGAGAGCTTGTAGACACGATTAACAGCACCAATATAAAGCGCCCCTGTTGTCTGATGGACTGTCAGATGATTGAAAGACCATTCTCGCTTCTCAGGGTGAAATGTGGTAAATGTCTCTCCATTGCATGTTGTAGCAAGGGTTAGCACCAACAGCCAGACACACAAGGGCAGTGTTAAAGAAATAGAAGAGTTTACTTGTAAAGTCCTTTGTGAATCTTGCTGGCCCTCCATGATCCCAAAGGTTGGCAAGGAGGAAACAAAACTAGAAATTGGCAGGCTATCAGAATTTACAATCTTTCTCTCAGAGTCCTAATGGCTAGACTGTATGGTTCTTCTATTTCACCGTCTTCACATGTTTCTGAAAAAGAAAGAAAGAAACAGAGGGCAAATGAGTAAGAATGAGGTCGTCCTGACTCACATGTAAGTTAAATGGAAAGAGATAAAAGTCAACGGAAAAAGCTGATAATTCACCAGGCTTACTGCCTCTGAGTTACCATTCAATCACTTATGGACAATGGCCGGAAAGCTTTATCTGCACATTCCAAAGGAGTTGTCGTGTAGGAAAGTACAATGACGGAAGGTGAAGCTTTATAGCAGCGGAAATTAGCATGACCTGATGTCATGCCACCAATTCATACACTAAATGAATAGTATAACTCTTCATTTAGCCACCAACTGCTGCTATACAGAAGTGTATATGATTACAAGAATTCTCTTTGTTTACAATTCTCCAATGTTGCACAATGTACTGTATAACATATTATACAGAATGTATACTGGTCAGTGCTATTTTGTGCATTTTGTGCATCTGTCCTGTATTGTAGTGTTTTGTATTGTCTGTTTGCACTCTCTTTTGTCTTGCTCTGTTTGCACTTTATGTGGCTAGGACAACTTACTTTCAGTCCTTAGCTCTGTGTTGTTTTGTATCTCTGTGTTGTTTTTTATGTAGCACCAGGGTCCGGGAGAAATGTTGTCTCATTTCACTGTGTATTGCATCAGCTATATATGGTTGAAATGACAATAAAAGCTTCTTGACTTGACTTGACTTGACTAACTACAGCTTCTAGCAGAATGGCTGATGACCCGGTACATTATTAAATGACTAATTGTTAAAGACATAAACCAAATGACTATTAATGTTAATAAGCAAACCTGCTATGAATGCATTTTTAACATTTTTGAATTATGCACTTAAAGATAGAAATTAAATATTCCTCATTTTATAATTTTCATTTCCAGCAAATATCAGTGATGCCCATTTATTGCATTCACAAGTGTCATTTATTACCACCTGGCCCTAATTGCTCTGATGGTAAAAAAAAAAAAAAAAAAAAAGAGTAAAAAAAAAAAAAAAACAAGCACAGTATGGAATTTTTGTAACAGTCTTTTGAAAAGAGCTTCAAAGATCTGCCTACTTTATACAATAAATCAAAAGGGAGGCCCCTTTCTCAAGTGTATCTTGGGGAGTTAATTATCTCATCCACCACACAGGGAGGCCTGAATCTTATTACTGAAACAAAGTGTGAACAAATTGGGTGCCAGTTCCATGTACCCTTCTTTACTCTCTGCTCTTTAAGAGGGCTGTTTAACAGGATCTGAATCTATTAATTATGCTTTCCAATTTTGTTCCTGTGTTTTTTCCTCCCCTCTTTTTTACCTCTACATCTGACACAATCAAAGCCTGGGGGAATTAATCATTGGCAGCAGAGTAATCATTCCTAAACGAATCAGGCCACCATTAGAGATACCAGCGCTGTCATCCAGCCACATCCACCACATTTGTATTCTTTGTTATTCGTCCCTGGCTGCTCTGCATATATTATCACAGGCGAGCGACATAAGAGGGCAGCAAATGGAGACAATGGATGCGCCACTGAAAATCAAGTATGTGCTTCTGAAAACTCAGCTTAGCAGCCCAGTACATGTAATTATATGAAATAAAGTGGCACATTTAACATAATGCCAATCAGTGGAGCATTAGATGCCATTATTCCTTATATTTACATTTTAAAAAGAAAAGAACAGATTTTGACAAAATTGCATTCAGGTGTCCTGGTGCCCATTCACATCCTAAACAGCTTGCCTGATGAGTTACAGACAAGTACTCTTGATATTGTTCAGGCCTCTCCTTGCACTGACTCTAGTTTCAACCTTCAACTTTACTGTTGTATAACCTGTATTTTCACTGGGCTCTGGGGTACCCTCATATACCTAAAAACCTGATTGGTCCAGCAAATTGGGAGGCATGGTATGAGATGCTCCCAAGAGCAGAGCATTAGCATGGCTATAAAAGGGGTTATAAAGCCAGGCCTGTGTCTGGGCCTGTACTTCATGCAATTTCATTGTTACAGTTTGCACATGCTAGAAGTACAAAAGTATATCCCTCTGGAGCAGTTATTAGAGACCTGCTGAGGCAGTACTTTAATCTAACCCAGAACCCCTCTTGCCTTTAAGCGCAAACAGTACCACTCCCCTTTTCACCAACTTTAGTTCTCACAATTCACCTCTCTCATAATCTTATCTCTCTCTTTGTGCATCTCTCACTCTCTCCCTTCTGCTGGGTGCTGTCTCAGTGTAAGAGATGGAAACTGTTTAACAGCAAAGCCATCAGAAATGTAACTTTCTTTGTTTATTATGTTCTGTCCATTTTTTATGCCTGACACATCTCTTCTCATTATGTAGCGCAGAGGCAGAACTAAAGAGATAGGGCTGATGTACTTGGAATCCTTTTATTGTCTGGGGTAATTATGTTTGCTTTGAATCTGTAAAAAAAAAAAAGAAGTAAGAGATTAACATGTCAATGTTAGCACCTGCAAATCATGGCCATGTCAACCCACAGCCTACATCAATAATAGGGCAATTTCAGCAAGTGCCAACATTGTCTGGTAGGGATGAGAAAGCGAGCATGTTGACAGGACTCTATTTTGCCATAGCGATGAGTCACAACATCATGTTGCACCAGTGGGAAAGTAGCAGCTTTCTGATTCAGCTTCACTGCTTTGACCACACAAACACTTGCAATTGAGGGCCACCGATGTAAGTGTAAATTCCAGTAAGTGTCAATTTACAGATCTTTTACCTATTTATGTGTATAGCATGCAATATTATATATGTACTATATAGGCTGACAAATGTCACAACTTGGAGTACATCCTAAGCACACATGCACATCTAACTCAAGTCCATGCATTTAACTAGCATTTTAGATCCTTAATTTCAGATCATTTTCTTCACTTCTCTTCATGCCTTATATCCTTATTCCACAGTAACCATCCATCAGGGAAGAGAAAGGTCACACATTCTTCTTTCAAGCTAATAAGCCACCAACATCTCTGAGCAGCTCATCACACCCCACGTGCTAAACTCCTTTCTACACATCAGTAATTATCACCAAAATAAAGCAATATGTCTGAAACTCAGAAAAAACCATTGACTCATCAGTTCTTCATCTGCTGAAATGCATCCAGTTGCATTGCCCTTTAATTTGTTGCCATTGTCAGCAAATGACATAGTATGCATTTACTGGAGCCAGTCAGGTTCTTGAGTTCTAAAGCATAATTATAACATTGGAATTCCAATTTGAGCAACATTATAGAAAATTATGACTGCAGTGGCACTAAAGAGACCAGCTGTAATTTCTGTAAGCTGGATTTCAATGGGTATCAAGACAGTTATTGTATAATCATAGTTAGTCAAAGATACAGTGAGTCTAAAAAATTCTCAATGCAACTTGATTCTAGATGATGGATTGTTTTTATTATTATATGACCATTTGATTTGATTTTAAAGAACAAATTATGATGCTATACCTTGACTTGTGTGTAAAATAAAATTAAAATGTAAGTCGCTCTGGATAAGGATGTCTGCCAAATGCCATAAATGTAAATAACTAGGTAAAATATACACAGCACACTTGCTAGTCTATGCCTTTTACCATGTTTAATTGTGGGCAAAAATATATATTACTTATTATATATTTTCTGACTTATTTGTTGTCTAAATTCACATCCATCATGGATAATTTGAAAATATGATAGTTTAACATAATTCATAGCAAAGAGAGTAACCAGACGTTGAAAAAAAAGTAACTGCAGCGATGCTAGCCAGTGCTGAGGAAACACAAGTTTATGAATATCTCTGTACAATAATTCTGAAAGTACACATAGAATGGAAACAACAGGAAACCACTGCATTCCACAATCCATGTGGCCTGTGATTATGGTGTGAAAATAACTGTCTTAATGAACACTAAGGAAAAGCAAACCACATGTTAGTGTTAACAGCTCCTATCATACAAGTACCCTGTGGATTGCCTTTGCTTCGTCAGCTCATCAGTGTGTTAGCATCTCCCTATTGCTGTTGGCTAAGCTAAACTAAATTTTAGTATGCTTTGCCATGAATCCTACAGGAATGTTGAGGTACATAATCTCTGGAAATGAAATCTTTGCCATATTATGTCTTAGATATGAGTATGTTTTGAATAGGACAAGGGGGATAAAATGATCGAATGCCACACTGTCATTCGACTGAAACACTGCCCATATAAAGCACAGAAACTCCATGGGCCAACCATTCTGTAGTCACCAAGCCCAGCTTAGGAGTTCAAGCTGATTTTAGTCAGCTAAACCAGCTACTCCACACTCCTTTTTTTCTATCCTTCACTAAGATTCTTAGTAATACAACAAAATTTGTTTGACTTCCCAGATTCATATTTACAGCTAGAGCACCGACAAGAACCTGAAGCTAAATCCGATTTATGGTGTTATGCAATAGAACAAAATTGAACTTCATTTCTGGGATTTATTTTATCATTTTAAAGAGTTAGATTTACGCAAATTATTTCAATGATTAAATACAGCAAGAATAATAATTGATATACGTGTATCAAAGCTGATACAACAGACATAATCAAACTATTTGAGCAGCTTAAAAACTATCAAATTAGAGAAAGCACTCTCTTTTTGGTTACTGTCGTGTTAAAAATAGAAGTAATCATTCTGGAAGCATTTTTTTTTTCTTTTGTGAGTATGTGACTGATAAAACAATTAGTCTATGAAGTTAGTCCATTAGTCTTTATTTCTTGCCTGACATTCTCTGGTGGTGATAATGAGAGGCTTTGCTAGTGTGGGGTGTCATGCCAGAGTAGTGATATTTATAATTTCTTTTGTCTCCTTTGGAACCATCTGCAGCATGAGGCAGCCTCGCTCTCCCCATGCCAGCTCAGAGAGTCAGCTTCCGATATACAGCACATTTACCTCCCACTTGGGAGGAATAACACAGTAAAGTGGGCACAGATTACACTCACCCTGATTAACTGCATGTCTTTCTGTCAACTCTTCTCTCTGTTCTCTTTTACTTGGTCTGTCTTTGGACCGAAAATGTTATGACTGCTCACAGCTGCCAAATAAGACCTAATGTATTCTCACAGCCCAAGCCATAGAGCTTCAAGATTTGTCCTTGATTTATGCCAGTTATTCATTTTTCATCCATGTTTTCCAGACAGAACTATATGTATACAGTAACATGTAAAATAAATAGCCTTTTGTCTGATTTGTCACCATGCGATGCAACTGCTGCTGCTGATTCTATTTTGTTGAAACCAGTCCATTTTTTCTTGCCACGCACATCTCACAATCCCATGTAAAAGGTTGTCTGTTCCCTGCAGGAATTGAATGGGAGCAAAATTTCAGGTGAATAATTACTGTGCAGTGGACATCAAGGAGTCCCAAGTAGTTTTTATTATGAAACCAGTTTGAGCGGGTGCTTTAAGTCTCATGTGGGCTGGAACAATTGGTTAGATATGAAGCTTAAGCAGTGAAAAAGGATGATATTGCATGTGATGTCTTGCTAACAGAAGCTTTTACTTTGTTATTTATCTATTATTTCATTCATAGTCTCTGTGGCTTTTTATTTATTTATTTATTTACTTACTTACTTATTTATGAGGGGGGCTTTGAATTAAAATTGCATTGGTAGTACAAGCAAAAATAATTGTGTGAGTATGTGAAGTGGGCAAACAGTCTGAGGGAGTAGGTGGACTGGTCAAACTATTTGTGGGAATTAGTGGACTTTTCAAGCTGTCTGTGGAAGTGGGTAGACTGGTCAAGCTGTCTGTGGGAGTGGGTGGACTGGTCAAGCTGTCTGTGGGAGTGAGTGGGCTTTTCAAACTTTCTGTGGGAGTGGGTGGACTGGTCAAGCTCTCTGTGGGAGTGGGTGGATTGGTCAAGCTTCCACTGCTTACAGCTTACAACACTGTACAAGCCTATATCTGCCAGAGCAAAAAAAATAAATAAATAAACCCACCTTTACTTTCTCTGTACTGTTTCCATGCTAACGCCATTGCTCCAGATAATTAGATACTGTCAGCCACCCTTGGGCACAGTGACATCTAATCAGTGTCCTCCCCATCAATGACACAGAAAGTAGGCGGATAAACATAGATTAATTAATGCATTTTGTCTCAGTGATTCTAAGAGAATTATTACACATACTATGCCTAAAAGAACCATTAGTATGAAAGGCACAAGTACAGAGCAGAGGTCAAAATACTGACCAACTAATTAGCAGTGATCTGAACTGGGACTCTGTTGTGTAGTTCACTTGAACAGCTCAACCTTCATGGTGGTTCTAAACGTGTTGTGAATTTTGCTATATTCTGCACTTAGACAACATGTTTTGGATTTGTCTCAATCCTTTGGTTCTCCATGTTGCACAGAGCTGAGTGATACAGCTCTGAATGAAGCATATCAAAGTGTATTAAATCCATCGCAGAATGCAATCCTCAACGAAAAGGCATGTCATAATGACATTAGAATTAGCAGGCATCAGATATTGCTCTTATCTTTAAAGGTGGGTGTTTGGATCTAATCTCTACCTTTCACCCTGAACCTGCAGAGACACCCTGCTGCCTCCTCTTTCTCGCTTCAGTTAAGCTCAAATGAATGTTTAGCACTTTCTTTAGCTCACTGTTACAGACCTTTGGCATCACTCGGGAATGATTGGAATATTACTGTTTATTGCACTTGTGTTTTAGTGCTCACGGTCACAGCTCCTTAGGTCACAAATACACAGACTCACTCACGCAGAGCTTTAACTAACAGAGGGCATAGTCTTCACGTCATGCTTCTGGTAGTTTCTTACAGCCTCATACACTAACAGACACCCCCTCAACCCCACACACACATAGGTTCAAACAGTATTCATCAAGATTGTCTGTCAAGCCTTAACCAGGTTTCTATTAGACCTTATTAGCATACATTTCCATTGAAAATGTGCTTATATGGAGGCATGAACTAGAAACAAGCATCAAATGTCACCAGAAGCCACAGGTAGGAGATGTAATCCTTTAGTTCTGCAGATATGAATTAAATTAGGTACTTTGATTGACACTGCATATTCTTTATTAAATGGGAAATCTCTGTCTGAGTTCAGCATGCACATAATTCCCATATTTTGGAAGTCAATATTTGAGAGAGGTGGCAGATAAAGGATAGGGGGATTGTTAGTGAAAAAATGTGTCACTGGCTGCATTTGCTCAATTTGAACCCATTTCAATAGCAAAGCTGTTTATTTAAAGGAGGTTCAGTGGGATTTCATTTCAAATTGTAGGCACAGACCTATTTAGTGGACTCAGATCTTTTCAGTGTGTCTGATTATCTAGCTAAAGCCCCAGATACCCAGTTTATCCTCACAACAGATTCAAACAAATATAAAACAGGCTGTAATTGTGCTGTACTGTAAACAGACAGCATTTAATAAATTCACTCTCTGCCTTCATACTCGGAATCTTTAACGGCTTTTGTTTTTTAATTGCAGTACAAAAGCTTTAAATGAAGTCAATAGTCAACAGATTCACACAAAGGTCAGAGAGATGATGAATGAGATTAGCATTCATAAATATGTTTTAAAAACCCGACAGTGGTTGATTGATCTTCTGCAATGTAGAGGTTAGCAGCTGTTTTAGTGATCAACTCTTGTTGATTTCATAGTTATCAATGTTAACTTTGGGAGAAAACCTCCAGCTCAAACACAGAATCAGTCTATGTGGGTCAGAACAGTTTTAAGAGTTTCGGTTCTTTACCCATTCACTTACATTAGCAGTGTGAGAGATCACAATGATGAAGCACATAAGACTGGGGTGCAGTTGAGTTTTAATGCATACAAAACTATATGAACTGTCTAAGGATTTTCACAGAAGTGTTACTCCAGGGCTTCCTATATAATATATGTCATGTTTTTGCAGCTTCTGCTGCAGTACAATTATGCAGATGGCCAACTTTTAAAGTTCAGTAAAATATCAATCCTCTGTCGAATAATCAGACCAAAACTTTTCTAAAATATCAGAAATCAGGACCGCTTGAATGAAATATGGACCTTTTTTTATCCCACCTATCCATCATTCTCAAATCACTTTAGGAGCTCATTGATATCCAATTCAAAAGAAGACTGATCCTCGTGCCTTTAATCTTCAACTGAACTAGGAGAAGTATGATTTCCCAGAAGGCACCTGAATGAACAGCTTTCGTTTACCTTGGGTCTATGTGTGTTAGCGATCAGAAGCATGGCTGGCAGCTTGGTAGGGAAGCATGCCCTTGTGACGCGCTGGCGCCCAAGAGAGAGGGAGAGGCAGAAAAACCAGAGCCATTCATTATTCCAGCTGGGCAACAACCGGTTACAACAGCAGCCACAACTCCAAAAACTGGCATTCACCCACACAGAGACCATTATCTACAGCAGATTTACACAGCCTGGTGCAGAGAGAGAGAGAGAGAGAGAGAGAGACAGAGACAGAGACAGAGAGAGAGAGAGACTTCCGGTAGTTGTAAAAAAGTAACAGTGAGTAGAAGATAAAAGATAAATAATGGAGGAATAAGAGACAAAGGATGATATAAATGCATAGCATAAAGGAAGCATGAGTATGTGGATTTTACAGCTTAATAAGCCTCTATGCACTTTTTATTGCACAATGAACGCAAACAGGGCCAGTGTTGCTTCAGTCAGCTTATCCTGAAAGCCTCCTAAAATCCAAGGAGTTACATAACCAATTCAGAGAAATGAAAGGGTGCTTCATTCAAGAGGCTGCTGTTTCCCGCTAGCACGCGGCTGTCGCTAATCATTAATCACAGCTACTGTGTGTATCATGACATAGTTGTAACAAAGAACCACTCTGTACACATCAGGCACTAGAGCTCACACCACAGAGATTTAAATACTCTCTTACTATAGAGCTAATGCACAGAGAAATACACACTCATCCTAAATGTAATATGAGGAAGATAAAAAAGATAAAATGCTATGCGGACACAAATCTGATCCCGTGCATTATAAAGTATGTTCCTTTTTCTCTGGTTGTGATCATCACTCAGTGCCTCTATCTAAATCTCTCACACACAGACACACACATATACACAGACACACACACACACACACACACACACACACACACACACACACGCACACACACACACGCACACACACACACACACACACACACACACACAGCATTTAGCAGGGCTGTACAGCAGTGTCTCTTTCAATGTTCTCTCTCTGGCTGTGCCTGCTGAGCCAGCATGACCCCCCCATCATGCACTGATCAATTAGATAGATGCCAATCCCATTAATCCCTGGCTGATACCATACTGCACAGCATCCCATTGTACCACACACCAAACAGAGTGTCAAAATCAAATCCTCAGCAGTTGCTTCAATGATCAGGAATAATGGAGCAATATTACAATCTGCCTGTTTAACAGGAAAGGAATAGTAAAGCATAGGTTTGAATAAATAACAATCTTCCTAGATTTATTCCTGATGGCAATTTCCAATCCTCATGAAGGTCATTCTCAGCTGCTTTCATTAGTAGCATCTTAGAACCACTCAAAGTAAATTACTTAGGTTTACTGCTTGCACTTCATAGGTAGCGCATAAGGTGGAAATCCCATGTGCCACATGTGCCTACATGCAGATGTGCATGCAAACAATGTTTATATAATAGTGTATACTTTTATTTATTACTGGTAGCACAATCATTTCTCTCTACCTGTTAAAATGATCATAACTTTTAATACTTCTGGGAATCTGGGTCTAAAAGGGTATTCTTAGAAGATTTTAAAAAATGTTTCTTCAATCATTTGATAAAGAAAAGTATGAGCATACAACATTTTGACTTTTCCCAGATAAAACCAACATTAAGAAAAGAGCAGCAAATCCTACCATTAAAATTTTACAGCAACATTCCTCCGAACTGGGAATTTATCTGGGTTATATATGAATTATTTCTAACAGCATGGCTCTGGCCGTAGTTCTGGTTGCAACATAAATGATAGGTTTATGTTAATGCGATAATTCTAATATGCTACATTTCCTAGAGTAACAGCTCATTCACTGGACTTGTATGGTGGACAGTCTATATAATATAAGGTTAATAATAAACTGATTCACTAAAAAGGTTATTTTAGAAAGAAAAAACATGCAATTGTTGATATGGTGGTGTAAATATTCCGTGTATAATTTATGTAAGGAGTCTCAAGTGGTAGCATATGTAACAGTCAGTAATTTTTTTGATGCCTATAGGAGAGTCTTGAAGTTCCACAACATTAAATGAGACTAGAAGCACTTAAATAGTTTGATGTGTACTTCATTAATACATTTTTATAATATAAACATCTGCAAGTCATGTGCATGTCTTACAGAAATTTCACTAGCTGGCTCAACTCAGAATTAGCCATTTCATTTTCTGCTATGAGGTATGCTGTTTTAAGTACTCCTCTTATCTCCTCTTCACTCTGTTACAGCAATTACAATACCATAACATTATTTGCTACTTGTGTCTCTCGTTTTCTTTCAACCACTGCTGTGTATAAGGCCTAGTGAGTTTAGTAACACTGCCTGTATAAAAAACTACTGCACATAGTAACTAAGCAACTTGTTTCTTCATTGTTGTTTGCTTGTCATGGGTATATTTAACTGAATTAACCTTGACCCCTGCACTCTGTAGTTCATCATCAGGTCTCACATTTCAGTCCATGTTTGTCTGTTTTTTTTAACTGAAGCTCATATCATCATACAACAACACATGCTGTTAGGAGGACAAACACTTGGTTCCTCTCACCAGTGAGATACTAATATACATGCAGAAGGATCACAAAGTAGAGACAGTGAGAGAGAGCGAGACTGGCTGTGTAAGCCTGCGGGCACATGAAACATTCAAATAATTTATGATTTTTTTCTATTCATTTATTAATTTTAGATCTAGATATGACTACAGTTTTTAAAAGTGGGCTGGAAATTAGGATCATAGGAAAATAACCAAGGACAGTGTGCTATAATGAGGCCAATAGCAGCATTTCCCAAACTCTGCTATTCCACCTACAGCACAGAAATTATAATAATTTACAATTTATTTAATATATTCTTTCTTTTAACCATTTATTCTTATATTTACTGTTTTGCAAAATCTGGAAATGTTAGTTCCTGTTATCTCTTGCATTATAATAGCTATAAACTCATCAATTTCTCATTTTTCTCTTCCCAGAGTAGACAAAAATTATTGCCAGTTTACTCATAGACTGGAAATAGTGTATTATCCTCAAGAAAACCTAAAAATACCAACAATTGTAAACGTGTTGCATATATTTCTCCTGAGATCCTTATTATACATTTCTAAATAACAACATTTAAGAAAAAAAAAACTATTTATTATTAATCTTATATTATGTGGAGCATCTGCCATTTCCAAGTCTTTGTGAATGAGTTGTTAGTATACTAGAAAGGATAAAGTACTCATTAATCTGTATTTGTTTTTAATAATTTAATGAATTAACACACTATCAGACTGGAGAATTCAAGAGTGTTTAAATATGCATATTATAGCCAAGTATACAATATTCAGAGTAATAGTAGCTACAGAATATTAAAGTTTCTGGAAGTACAGTTAAACAGCTATATAACAATTGTGCAGAAAACACACAAACATCAGCTGTCAGGAACCATTAGCTATGCTGTAAAGGCTTTCATGCTGGCTAAAGAAGGCAGCTTCCAGAAACTATTTTGTGGGCTTGAATACACCAGTCTGTGTCAATCCATTCCAAATGCTTACTGTATTAGACCAGGCAGAAGAAGCTAAGAGACTTGGAGAGTAGCTCACAGAGCTCTGAGATGCAGCTAATGTGTGTACAAATGTAGTTTGCATGAAACTAAAAACCATGTTGTTTTATGAGCAACAATTGCCTTGTAAATATCACTCAGCAAGCGCTTGAGAGGTTTCAGTAGCTATCAGTAGGTGCTACTTGTTCTTTTGTCTGACATCACTCAAATCTGATGCTGAGAGAAAGAGTTTCCTTCCTGTATCACTTTTATGCTCTTTACACCAATCTCATATTGCACTCAGATACCCTCAAATCTTATTCTGAGCACTGACGCCCAATTTCAGGAACCAATATTAGTCCATTATAACAGACCCAGCCCAGGTATCTGAAATCTTTTTCTCCCTCTCTATTTAATTTCATCAATAAAAACTCAAATTAAGACCATACCTTGTTACTCAGCCTCATGTCTGTCTGGATGTGAGGTAATAATAGAGGTTTCTGTATTTGTATCTCTCTCTCTCTCTCTCTCTCTCTCTCTCTCTCTCTCTCTCTTTCTCTCTCTCTATTTCTCTTCTTTCAAAGCATCGCCATATGATTTACAGCAGTAAAGGTTTAACCACTGTCTAAAACAGACAAACATGTTGCTGAATTCTTGACTTTGATTGGTCAGTTGATTTGTTTTCAATAACAGTGGCTCAGACATTAGGTCCAGTTGCAAGGTTTATGCAGTCATTCTAATACATTATAGTTACTTTCATGTATGGCTTTGGGCTTTGTAGTTACTTATTATTTTTGTTTTCTTAGCCCTGTCATTGATTTTTTTTCCTCCAACAGCATAGCCCACTGTGTTTTATTCTGTATCCAATTAGCACATTAGCACAGAATATAGCAGCAACACAAGAGTGTCAATAGCAGGACTACAACGTGGTAAAAACATTTCTTAAATAAAATATTATTTTTAATTTTAATTTAATTAATTTAATCTCATAACTATTAACTATTAACTATATTAATTTAATCTCATAACTATACCTTTAACAAGATATTTATAGTCTATAAATTGATGGCTCAACATCATTATTATTTATTTGTATGTAAGGCCATTCATTAAGCACACTCAGCACTGGCTGGCAATAAAATGTGTGGTCATGTGCATTAGAGATTTTGTACAGTGCCAATTATATTTATAGCAACTATAATAAAGGAAACATTGAACAGATCGTCTATCTCTCAGATAGTGAAGCTACTAACCCTATGGAAGTGCAACATCATGGCATGTAGCCCTGTCTAATACTTCTGTGTGTAAAAGTGTTGAGTCATACTTTCCGCTTAGCTCTGGGTAAAACGCCAACAGGATGGAAAATAAGCGCAGAGGCTTCCTGTGGGCTCTATGTCCTGCAAGTCTTGGCTTCATTTGGCCCCAGTCAGAGTGCACAATTTGTTTAGCATGCAGAATTAGCAAGTTTTTGTATTTTACAAAAACACAATGAGGCTACACACTTATTATAACTCATAACTCGTAAATAACTGCCATCTGTCTGATACACTGGAAGCCATAAATTAAGTAAAACTTATGGCAAGGATGCCTTAATATTACAAAATATTAGTAGTATATATACATGTAGTAACAGCAATAAAAGACACCTTCAGCAGCAGATGAGTGCTGATTTTTATTATTATTGTATTATTGTGTGATGACCTACAGTGTCTGATGTGGCCATTGTGAAAGTGCATTGGTTACAAAATTGATATTGCCGCTTCACTTGCAAAGGCAGTAAAGAGGGAAAATGTCAAGCTGACCCATGAGTGCACCAGTGAAGAATTGTGTGTCATGGATGCAATACCAAGGATCTGGCATTCTTCACTCCATATCAGGAGCTAAACACAATCCAGACTGCTGGGCATAAGAGTGGTAGCTTTATTACAAATGTGCCAGATGAAGTAGGAACTGCTCCTTTGCAGACTGACAGAAACCAGATGCTGAAAGCTGGGAACCTATGGGACCTTCATTTCATGCATTTAATTTCAAAAAGAAAGTCTGGATGTTTATCCAGTCTTGCTCTCAGGATTCATGTTCTCTTTCCTACTCCTTTCATTTATTTGAGTTTTTTCTCCTTTGATAGATGGGGGTAATGGCTCTGGTACAGGTAAGCTCAGAAAAGGGGACAAGGGCTTATGCAAGGCCTGAGTCTGTCAAGACGTCACCATTAAATGAGTTCTCAGGAACCGCTGGGAGAGTATGTGTAAGTCAGGATAGTGAGTGTGTGTGTGTATGTGAGCAAGAGAGAGAGAGAGTTGGAAAGAGAAATAGGGAAAAGGGGTTGCACACAAAATAGACGATCTAGGAACACTGTTGGTTATGATTAAGATTTTTTTAGTTGCACCTTGTGACAGGAAAGCTTTTCTCAGGGAGTCAAAGGATTCTCTTTCTTCCTCTGCCTTTGCTCAGGAACTTGCTTCAGGAATCACCCCATAACTCATTCTGATACAGCTGCTGTAATGTGGAGACCAGGGTTAATGGAACACGCTTATTGATATTATCACATGCCGGGACCCAGACCTACTTTGAGAGTGAGTGAATTGAAATTCAAAGCATGGATTCACTAAATCCGACCCACTGTGTGAACAGAATAATAATGGGATGCTAGCACTAGCATAAGGCTTTCCAGATCCCATTAATACTCAGCTATACCTGTTGGGTTTGCCAAAAGAAGTCTTTCACTGGCTAGATTGGAAACCAATTATGGACATATGTATGAGATATTTATTACATGAGTGCAGTATGAGACAGTTACAGAGTGCAGTATGAGACAAGCATGTAGCATTGTCTAAAATTTTTTAAATTCTGTCTTTTTTAATTTCTCAGTCGGTCTGTCTTTCACTGTCTCTTTATATCACCATCAGAGAAGGCCCAAATCAAATAAAATAAATATGATTTCATGCTTCTACCAACAGCATGGGCACTTTTGCTGCCTTGCTTTTTTATCAGGTCTGTGCATGCGCATTGATTAAAATTAGCATCTATTTCAGCTCGCTAGGAGGAGAGGCTGACATCAGACCCATCGAACGTAACAAGAGACAAGGAGAGTGGGATAGATAAAGAAAGGGGATAAAAGAGACTGAGCAAGAGTGAGAATAAATGACAGTAAAAGAAAGAGCAACAGGCAGAGAAAGAGAGCAGACAGGAAGAGAGTATGTGACAGACAGAGACAGAGAAAGAGAGAGTCAGTGTGACAGAGGCAGACAGACAAAGACAGATAAAGAAAGAGTGAAACACTCAGAGGGACAGAGAGATCTGTGAGTAGGCAATAATGGCTGGGAGCCAGAACATACTGCACATATACCTCCATCTACCTTTCAACATTAATAAGACCATCAGTGGCAGAGCAGTGGGGGGTAAGACAAATCAGGCCAGTTATGACATACAAGACACATTGAGCCAGAAAAATGAGGCCTCACATTTTCGAGGGTGCTGACTGAGTAAGGGCATAATTTTGGGTTATGAAAACTGGGGGAGTTTACAGCAAGGCAGTCCAGGGTCATATCTACTAGCAAGGGTAACAAATTTTGTCATTAACCAGCTGTATTTAGCAAGCTTGTTTTGAGGGTTCAAATACCCAAAATAACATAATGATCTAATTATTGGCTAATTATTTTTCTACTGTGTTTAATTGTGATAAAACTGTGGGATCAGACAAGATGGTCTAGCCTTCTCTTTCTACGTGCGTCAATGAGCATTGGGAATCCATGACCCTGTCACCGCTTTACTGGTTGTTCTTCATTGCATCTGATGTTTTGTTGATGTTCTGACACAATGATCTAGCCATCACAGTTTGGGCCTTTTTTTGAACTTTTACAACCGACTGTTCACTTGCTGCCTACTACATCCAACCCCTTGATAGAGGCCATAATGTTATGCCTTATCAGCTTGTTTGCCTCACACCTCTGGGGTTAGGGGTTTGATTCCTGCCTCTGCCTTTTGTGCTCAGAGTTTATATGTTCTCCCTGTGCCTCAGAGGTTTAATCCGGTTTCCTCCCCCAGTTCAAACACTGTAGACATGCATTGTAGCTGTGTATGAACAAGTGTATGTGATTGTGCCGTGCGATTGGCTGGCATGCCAGGTTTTCCACTACATGTGTTTAGCTAGAGTTAAAGTTACGTATACATATACCACTCATAACCAGTATAAACCTATAAGGCATAACATGACCACTAAACTAGACGACTGGATCAGAGCATCTCTAAAGCTGCAACTCTTGTGGGGTGTTCCTGGTCTGCAGTGGTCAGTATCTATCAAAAGTGGTCCAAGGAAGAAACAGTGGTGAACCAGCGACAGGGTCATGGGCAGCCACAGCAAATTGATGCACGTGGGGAGCGAAGGCCGGCCCGTGTGATCCGATCCAATAGACGAGCTACTGTTGCTCAAATTTCTGAAGAAGTTAATGCTGATTCTGATAGAAAGGTGTCAGAATACACAGTGCATTGCAGTTTGTTGCATATGAGGCTGCATAGCCGCAGACCAGTCAGGTTGCCCATGCTGACCCCTGTGCACCGCCAAAAGTGCCAACAATGGGCACATGAGCATCAGAACTGGACCATGGAGCTATGGATGAAGGTGGCCTGGTCTGATGAATCACATTTTCTTTTACATAACGTGGATGTCAAGTGCATGTGCGTTGCTTACCTGGGGAACACATGCCACCAGGATGTACTATGGGATGAAGGCAAGCCGGCGGAGACAGTGTCATGCTTTAGGCAACGTTCTGCTGGGAAACCTTGGGTCCTGCCATCCATGTGGATGTTACTTTGACACATACCACCTACCTAAGTGTTGCTTCAGACCATGAACACCCTTTCATGGAAACAGTATTCTCTGACGGCTGTGGCCTTGTTCAGCAGGACAATGCGTCGTGCCACAAAGAAAAAATGGTTCAGGAATGGTTTGATGAGCACAATATTGAGTTTGAGGTGTGACTTGGCCTCCAAAGTTCCCAGATCTCAATCCAATTGAGCATCTGTGGGATGTGCTGGACAAACAAGCCCGATCCATGGAGGCCCCACCTCGCAATTTAGTGAACTTAAAAGATCTGCTGCTAACATCTTAGTGCCAGACACCACAGCACACCTTCAGGGATCTAGTGGAGTCGATGCTTCGACGGGTCAGGGCTGTTTTGACAGTAAAAGGTGGTATTACTGCATATTAAATATTAGGCAGGTGGTCATAATGTTATGCCTGATCTCATTACCATTATTTCTAACCAATAAGGAACTAATGTGCTGTACAATCTATTCTTTCCAGATAATGAAATATCTATCAGGAAATATGGTCATGATTAACAGTGCTAGACAGCAGCGAATGAGCATCCCTGCTAAGTCACCAATGGTTGTCTCACTAGGGGTTTAAAACCCTGAAAAAAAAAGCTTTGGGACAATCTGCATTCGAAATAAATGCAGATTTGTTATGCTTTAATGCAAAATAATTAGCATTGAACAAAATAAATTCATAAAATAATTACTGGACAATTACAAACATCCCACCCCCTTTGCATTTACGAGGGTAGAAAACAAAATTATAATTAAAACTTCTCAAACATCTACACAAACATGCCTTAAACAAACCATGCATTTGTTTTCTCCAGCTGAATGTATAGAGGCCAAAAATAGCTAGTCATGGTAATTACAATGGACAAAACAAAACAGGATGCAGGTCTTATGAAAAGTACAGTGATGTAATATCAGCATCTGAATCAGAAATGTTTGGGCGGAAACAGTATTACACTTTCCTACCCCAAACTAAAATAATAATACAAAAATGACTAAGTCTAAAAGAATAAAGAAAATAGAAAGTAAAATAGAATGTGTGGATTGTACCAAACACTTAAAAATCAACTTTAGCTGAACTGCTTTGTGAAAAAACCTGTAATGCTATAAACACAAACTAACACGGTACAATAGCAGCTCCTGTGCTGCAGGTTGTTATAGCCAATTAAATGCACTTATATAATTCTTTACCTGAAGGCAGCTCACTGAGATGACTTTTCATAGCTTTTATAATTTCATTTACCTACTCTGATCCAATGAATTATCTGTTACAAAAATGTAACTGTTCTCTCTATTCAATCATGTTAAATGATTATACAAACCTTTGTAAGCAAGGAATTGAAAGTAGCTGGGCGATCGCAAATTTTAACTGAATACCCCTGCTCTGTTTTTATCTTGTACTTGGCAAGTCTGATCTAAAATCAATATTCCTTCATCTGGACACAGCAAATCAATCTGCACACAAGCCAGCATATTTCTTAGCCTGCACAGTGCACATTTACAACTTCAATCCTAGAAGAGCGAAGAAGGCATAAATTTAATAAGGTTTAATAACTTGCTCATCCAAGGAAGTGTAAGTGCCTGTCTTCATGACCTCGATCCTGTTCTTCCAGATTCAGTCAAGCCACCAATCTTTCACAGGTTCTGTGCCACCTGTGCTCTAAACACTTTCCTTTTCCGGCTCCAGCACCATGCCCCATCCTGCACACTTCCCCCAAATGTGTCTAATGTATAAAAACCCACCCAGCACCAGTTCCTTCCTGTTCCTGTCTTGCTCAGTGTCATGGGGAACAATTCAACACAAGTTCTTTGGCAATCATTTCTGCCTTGGGTTGTAGATGGGACTGTCATGGGCTGTAGATGCTGCCTACCAGTATGATAAGTGATTCACAAGGAAACAATGGCTTAAGATGTCCCCAGCTAAAAACACTGTCATGTTGGGAGTCAAAATTTGAAGTTGTGTCCTTAAAGAGCAACACTGTGCCCTGATCTTTGTAGAAGTACATGATGTCCTCACCAACTGATACTTCACTGAGTATCATTAATTTTCTTATTCTTATACATCATACATATCCTGGCTGCAAAAGAAAATGAATGTCCATGTGGAAATTCAGAGATTTGTTGAATCAGCAGGCATATATTGTGACGTTACGATTCTTTGTAAAGGATTTTTTTTTTTAAAGTGCCATGATCAGTGGATGAGAATGGCCGCTTAAGCTGTCTGTACGTTTGCAGGCCAGAAGAGACAGGCCAACAAAGGCAGGCAGATTTTTATCCCTAACATCAGTGACAAAGCTGTGCATGGTTGTGTGTGTGTGTGTGTGTGTGTGTGTGTGTGTGTGTGTGTGTGTGTGTGTGTGTGTGTGTGTGTGCCCATTAATGTATTAACATACTGGGTATCTGCCAAAGTCCTGTAAATAGCATTGGGGAAAGGGCAATGCAGGAGCTGATAGCAGGCTTGACAGTGGAGGGCATACTAATATCCTCACTGCAAGACAAACGCACACACACACACACACACACACACACACACACACACACACACACACACACACACACATACACACAAACACACATACCCCTCCCACTCCACATTCTCTTGTTTCACCTTCTTGCCAAGACAAGAACTTGGAGGAATTAGGAGGAATTAGGAGATGAAGAACAGAGAATGTCAGAAATGTTGTGCTTTTAATTGCCAAATTTGAAAAGCCACTAATGATACATGCAGGCAGACTAATGAAGGAAATATAATGCATTTGTAATCCTCTATGTCATAAAAAGAATTTTTTCGAGCAAGGCTAACGAAATACCCCAGCAAAGCCTATAATTGACAGATTTATTCTGAAATATGAAAATAACCAGGCGCTAATGAAATGAGAATATATTTCTCATACAGGAATAAGGACATTCATTTACACAATACTGACATTTCAGATTCTGTCAACATATCCATAGATGTGATGTTTGTAGTGCAGATTGAGTGGGTGAGTTTGTAGGGCAGCTTGCTCATTTCAACATTTCAACTGAACTGGCCTACAGCACAGAGTGCTGCTCTCATAGCCAAGAAGAAGCTTCTATATTTTAAGATAGTGGAGCTGGCATAATCTGTCTGCTTTCCCTTTTTCACCTATCAAGGCTTACAGAGACAGCACACATGCAGGTTATTGTTGTCAATGGTTAAGTAATTGGCTACTGCCTGAAAGATTTTGAGTTCAAATCCCTGCACTACCATGTTGTCCTTGATCAGGACCCCTAAATCGTAATCAGTATTATAACCAGAAAAAAGGAGCATGACCCTGTGGTGCTCTGAGTAAACATAACTCCAAAGCTAAGACATGACATTGATAAAGCAGTAAAAACAATGTGCTCTTGCCTTTCATGTTTAGGCATTAAATAGCTTTAGTAGGTGATCCACAATTGTTACAAACAGAAACATGTGATTAAACTCATTCATATCTTTCAAGTGAAAACCTGCCCCGCACTATCCCCCTCCCATCTCTCTTTCACTCTCTCTCTCTTATTCTAGCTCTCCTTATCTCCCACAACTTCCTCTTCTCTCACTGTCTGTATCTCTTTCTCTATTTCTTTTCCTATCTCTCTCTGGAGGCAGCAATTCCGACACAGTCATATTTAATCAGCATCTCAGCGGACAACACAGGACTCTGCAGTCCTTTGCCAAGCCTCTCAGTGCTGTCACACTTATAATTGTCTTAGATACCCTAATTCACCAGTTGTTCTCTTTAAATGCAAAGCAAAATAAGCTTGATTGACCTACATTGATGTTGATCTGTGAATTATACATGATGTCAACATTTGATTATTTATTTCCTGTGACTTAAGAGTCAAACGTCTATGTTCCTAATTATGCTGCTTGTGCAGAAGCAGCCACGCAAGGCTGATGGGAGCTGTTGCTGTCATGTATCACATTTCATTCATTATGACACCAGAGGAGCCCTGGTATTAAATCTGTTGAGGCACTTTCACGAGGCCTACATGGTTTCTCTTGCTAAACCACATACACACTTGGAGGAAAGTAGTAGAACCAACAATTTCAGGCACAAGGGATCAAGTTTTAGACTTATCATCGCCTTGTAATACATTTTCAGAAACATTGTAATACGGGGTACATATCAGTCAAAAGTTTACACACATCTACTCAAATGATTATCAATAAATTGGAAAAAAAAAAATGAAATAATCATATACCACATATGCAATTATGCAGAGACTAAAAAATGCAAAGCTGCATCGTGTATTTACATTTGCATAAATTTCAATTAATTTCCAAAGTCTATGAAAACTGCTGTTCAATATTGCCTTTTCAATTTACAATTCTCAAAATCTCACAATCATTGATCCTCTCACTCTACACCATTTTAATAACTTGCAATCTGTTGCTTAGCAGATGTAGGGGTGTGTACACTACACGATTGTTTGCATACAAGGCTCACACACTAAGTAATCTTTCACTTGGAGAGACAACAGGCTGAAGTGCACCTGACGTTAGAGCTGTCTTTCATGTGTTTTTGTGGCTTTGTGACTGTTCAGAAACAAGAAAAAAGGGAAATAAGACAAAAACTACTGAGAGTTGTTTGGTTTGCAAAGAGAACCAGAGCTACAGTGCAAAAACATAGTTATTGTTATACTGTAAGCACACTGGGAGTCACATTTATTTTTATGCTGCTCCTAACAATAATTTGGATGGACATGTCGAATAATTTCTTTTATTTTATTTTTCACACACAAATAGAATAATGATAAACTGGATTCAGGGGTCTGCTTCACATGAAAGATGAAACTGATTTCATTTTAGACTCTCATTCTGTTCCATAGCAATTTTCTTGCTTTATAGTTGCAGAAGAGCTTGAAATTACTGAAGGTTCAGAGACAGCTCGCGGACTGAGAAAATCGCATCAATGAACTGTGCACACTACATGATCGGTCACTGTAAGAGCACGCCATGAATAGTCACAGAGCTGGGAAAGGTAGTCCCAAAGCCCTAAAATTAGTCAGTGACTGGGAAATCGGTGCTACAATCATTTTCAGGATTAAAAAGATACTTTTGAGACATAGATGGTCTCAGCATAGAGGGTAGGGTAAGTAGGGTGAAAAAAAACAGAAGACTTTCAAGGATTTTCAGTGCAATTGTGAAGTACAAACTGCTTCTCTAAATATTTCATATTGTTTTATATTTCACTAGATTTCATTAAGCAAACGTGCCAGGTCAAATGGCCATGAGCCAGTAGAGAAAACAGACATAAACCACAGTGCTGTGGGATATCATCAGTTTTGTCTAGCCCTAGTCAAACTTTGAAAACATTCAGTCCACCACAGCAGAAACAGCACAATCTAGCCTTATTACACTCTCCTGAGCTTTTGAATTAAAATGATAAATGATAAACACAAGGGAAAAATGTATGAGAGGAATGAAGTTGCTCTGTCCCAAAATACCTCTCTCGTTGTAGGAGTCTCCTAACAGCCTGTCCTATGCTCTGTGCTTGAAACAGCACTTCCAGTACCTTTAACATTAATTCTTGTGCCGGTGTCTGCTGCGCCCTTGCATTCAAGTATGTAGCAGCACTTAACAGAGGGATGATGGGAGTGCCAGGCAAGGACATGTCATTTTCAAGTTTTTAACTTGAGAGTTGCAAGGTCTTTCATCATGGTTTTGGTTTTGGAATTGTTTTGCTTGACATTCTAGAAAATGTTTATCTGGATGACAGAGCAATCATCCCTCTCTCTCTCTCTCTCTCTCTCTCTCTCTCTCTCTCTCTCTCTCTCTCTCTCTCCCTTCCATCTGTGGGACTGTGTATGCTATCTGGCCCAGGAATGAATTTTGTAGGCTTATCTCTGCTTTTCCTAGCTGTGGCTGTGAGGATGTGTTAAGGCGCCTGTCTCCCGACAGGAATGACGAGCTATCTAAGCTGATAAGGCCACGGCTGGCTTGAGAATTGTAACAAAGACAGTGGCTCAGGTGCAGGTGGGTACACGTATGTGCCCGTAGGTGGAGGAAGGTTAAAAGCAATTACCTTCCCACAACAAAGCAGTCATTCCTGTCAGCACATGGAAATGCACACCTGATGAGATGGAAAGAAAGGTGCATCTTCTGATTCATTAAATAACACAACAGATCACTGAAAAAGGATACGAAAATCAAACGTTTGATTATGGCTGAAGCAATGCTAGTACCCAATACTGACACACTACTCCACCTCCTCTTGCCCTCTGGCTCTACTCCATTTATTTTGACTTCTTCTTAGAGCTTCTGAACTTGTGACTCACATTCTGATGCTGTGCATGGTGGAGAATGAGACAAGGAGAATGGGACATAATGAACCAAGATGCACCCTGGGTACAGTACCTAAGAACTGTGGCTGTACTCACAAAAGTGGCCCATACTTATCCCAGGACTATTCACAGTATGCTCATTCTAAATGTTTTTTCAGCACAGTACACTTTGGTTCTATAGTATTGAATTGTGGAAGCGTAATGATTTAGAATCCCACTATTTAGTGTCACCTAGAAGAGGATGGACTTTCTTTTAAGTGTAGTACCTTTCAAGGTTTCTTGATCATGTAATCTCAGGCTTTTCTTTTTTTTGACACCCACTGTCCCTTCTGACTTGCTCGCCTCCAGATTTCTGTAAAACTGCTATGTGACTACTAATAATGCTATACAAATAAAAGTAGATTTGGATTCAATTGACTACTGACTCATTTTTAACAACTAGAGAATTTATAATGACCCCCACCTGCTTCTTTGCTTCATTAAACCAGCTGGGATGTAACTGGTCTGAGCTGGCAGTACCAAATAGCCTTTGGCACATCTTTCACTTGCCCTCCAACAAGTGGACTAGACAATCACTGCATCTCCTCATGGTAACCATGGCAACATTCACAAGTGGGCAACATGGACCCCAAAGCTCCTACCTATGCTTGTGCCCTCTTCCTTTCTCAGGCTACACACACATACTGTCAGGCCACACACACTGTCTGTCAAGTGCAAATGCCCATCTGGATCTACTGACACTCTAACAGCCCCCCCAACCCAACACACACACACACACACACACACACACACACACACACACACACACACACATATACCCGATCTCACCCCACCCTCTCTGGACCTCTCACTCTTTATTCTTTTGTTGCTCACTTACTGTCGACTTCCATAGGCAGACAATAACGCACATCACACAGCTACAGCGAGAACTAATTGATTATAAATGCTGTCAGAGTTGGTGTTAAATTTAAACATACTTTAAGAGAAAGTGGCATGCTGAGAGAAGGCAGGGGCATACAGAAATCACAAAAGATCACTCTTTATAATGGAAAAGTATGAGCTTCTTTTGTTTATAGCAGTGTGCATGTTATGCAGTCTTGGGTGAGTTTGTAAATTGCACAGCTTTAGTGGCCTGTGCAAGAGACAAAGAGATTATATGACTATACTTTTCAGAATCAACATAAATATTCTAGTAGGAATTACATGAGTGTCTGACTTAGCCTCATAGCTAAGATGGACAACAGAGAAGGAAGAATATGAAGCAGAACAGTTAGTAGAGAAGAGAAGTAAGTAGAGGAGGACAGAAATGGATCGACTTTATTGTCACATATTCAAGTACTGCAGAGTTTTTTCACATATCAAAGCTAGGTAGGGGTCAGGAGAGGGTTAAGGGCCTTGCCTAAGGGCCCAACCATGACAGCTTGGCAGTTCTGGGACTTAAATTCATGACAATCTGATCAATACCCCAAAGCCTTCACCGCTGAGCCACCACTACCCCAAGAAAGAGAGAACAGTGACCAGAAAGTCAGAGAAATAAAAACAGAAGAAAAGAGAAGCACACGACTATAGTGAGTGAACTTGAATGGGTGAAGAACCTGTTGTTTAAAAGAAGCTGATGTATTGAATGTGGCTGGCAGATTGAGGCGCTGAAGAATGGCCATGGTGAGTGAATCTGTCCCATGGAAATGTGTCATGAAGGCAATTCCATTAACATCTTAATAAAGGCCGCAAGGGCCCAGGAGAGCTTTGAGGCAGCGGCTACTGCTTTAAACAAGTGAATACAGCTGAAAAAGAAACAGAGGGCTGCACAGTTGCTCTGGCACTGGCTAAGCTTTGGAGCATTGTGGCGACAATGTTTTTGTTTTAGTAGGACCGTTAGTCTTCCCCAAGGACTGGCCTTAGTGTGTGCATGCTCCATCATGGTCCACTAACTCTCTCCTCCTCAATGTTTTTTTTTTTTTTTTCATTTACCATCTTCTACTCCATCTGCCAAAGTGAAGATAAAAACAAAAGGCTTTGTTTTGGCAAGTTGGCAGCTGCAGGGCAGAATCATCAAGACAGGACCTGGACATTTCTCAATGGCAATGGGAGTACGCTAACCATTTTCCTGCCATTCATTTTTTCTCTCTGTCTCTCTCTTACCCTCTGTCTATCTGTTTCTCTGTATTCTCTTGCTGTCCCTCTTGCTCTAAGAAACAAGCCCTGACAAAAACGCACATGCTTGTGCTTTCCAGCATTTCTCAGCACTTTTCTCCTGGCTAAGCATGCAACAAACGATTAGTCTTCTAAAAGAATAATCAGTTTACTATTTTTATTTGCCTAATTGAATAATTATTTCCTGTTCCATTAACAATAATAAGGGATTTGACAAGTTCATTTCAAATGGATTAAACAGATCAAGTTCATATCCAAAGAGATGTTCATAACCAAAATGTGCCTGGGCAACAAGGCATTTGATTCCATTCATTTTCTTAATGAATTATTATGTATTCTATCAAATAAACACTAATAACTCTCAGCTAATTTATACTATGAAAATACTCACGACTACAACGTCTCTATAATGAATGAATCATTTCGTGATTTGGAGTTGAATCACTGAATCACAGTGAAGTTCAACATCTGATGTGTATTTTTGTTTGTTTGTTTGTTTTTTAATGCCTAATTGTTTTTAAGAGTGGGTTTGATTTGCACCCAACACAGCAGATAACGAGGTATCAATTTTAACTAGCTTTTCAGCCAGGTGAAAAGTAAGCCAATTTATGATATATATTGCAATGTACAGACTGCAGGAGGGGCTAGTGTGAATTGTAGATATTACTGGTCTATTGTTTTCCGTATTTGCATTAACTGTGCAAATATCAATCAGCTTCCTAAATATTTTAGGAATTGTAAGAATAATGTTCATCCATCAACAGTCTGCTTTAGACTTATATACAGATGGTAAATGAAGAGAGCAGAGCAAAGAGCACACAGCTGATGTGACCATTATTTAATACATTTAATAGATTCAAACTTCTATTTTCTGGAAATCAAACTTTCATGCATCGTGTTCAAGTTTCCACTGATTAATGTAATGTATGTGCTGCAAGTTAAATAAGTCTTTTAAATTGTTTAATTACACTGTTCTTTATTGATGATTAAGGCCAGCACTGCATGTCAGAGTAGGCTAGTTCATTAAAAGCAGTACATCTAGGTTTGTATTTCAGTAGTGGATATCCACCGTAACATTATGACCACCTGCCTAATATTGTGTCAGTCCCCCTTTTGCTGGCAAAACAGCCCTGACCCTTTGAGGCATGGACTCCACTAGATCCCTGAAGGTATGCTGTGGTATCTGTGGCACCAAGATCTTAGCAGCAGATCCTTTAAGTACTGTAAGACTTGTTTGTCCAGCACATCCCACAGATACTTGATTAAATTGAGATCTGGGGAATTTGAAGGCCAAGTCAACACCTCAAATTCTCAAATTCGTTGCATTATCCTGCTGAAAGAGGCCACAGCCATCAGGAAATACTGTTTCCATGAAATGGTGTACATGGTCTGTAACAATGCTTAGGTAGGTGGTACGTGTCAAAGTAACATCCACATGAACCAGCATGGGCACCCTGACTGTTCTGTGCCTATACAGCCCCATATGCAACAAACTCCAATGCACTGTGTATTCTGACACCTTTCTATCAGAACCAGCATTAACTTCTTGAGCAACAGTAGCTCGTCTGTTGGATCGGATCACTTGAGCCAGCCTTCACTCCCCACGTGCATCAATGAGCCTTGGCCACCCATGACCCTGTCACCGGTTCACCACTGTTCCTTCCTTGGACCACTTTTGATAGATACTGACCACTGCAGACCGGGAACACCCCACAAGAGCTGCAGTTTTGGAGATGCTGTGATCCAGTCATCTAGCCATCACTATTTGGCCCAAACTCATTAAAATCTTTACGCTTGTCCATTTTTCCTGCTTCTAACACATCAACTTTGAGGACAAAATGTTCACTTGCTGAATAATATATCCCACCCACTAACAGGTGCCATGATGAGGAGATAATCAATCTTATTCACGTCACCTGTCAGTGCTCATAATGTTATGGTTGATCAGTGTATATTGTATATGCATTGATTTCTGCTTTCTGTGTTATGTTCATATTTGACATTTGTTGGCCATGCGGCTATCTGTCTGAAATCTCCACAATGCCATGCCAAGTTAGCATGTAAGATTGAAAGCTGTGAAAGATGAACTAGGCTTTTAGTTGAAAAGACTTATATTGGGTTGCAAATTAAATGTAAACCCTGAGTTACGTAATGGAGAAATATACTGATAGCAAATGCAATTAGCAATTAGCTTCCTGTCATGCTATGTGGCATCTGCATGGAAGCTGACTTCAACTTTGGCGAGGAAATATCTAGGGGACTTTATTTTGGTCATTATTAAGAACCATTATTTTAGCATTGGTGTAGCTCCAGTGTATGTTTTTAATACATTTACATCTACATTTCTGGCATTTAGCAGACGCCCTTATCCAGAGCGACTTACATTTTCATCTCATTTTTTAGACAACTGAGCATTTTTGGGGTTAAGGGCCTTGCTTAGGGGCCCAGTAGTTGCAGCTTGGTGGACCTGGGATTCGAACACACAACCTTCCGATCAGTAGTCCAATGCCTTAACCACTAAGCTACCACATCCCCCATTAATAGGAATATGTTCATTCATAATCTAGGGACATATATGGTCCTGCTAAGAATATGCTTTAATGAGGTTTTTTCTTAAAATAAATTTACTAAAATAATTTTTAAAATAAATCTTTTTTATAAAGGATAAAAGTTTATTTTAAAAAAAGAATATGCTTTAATGAGGTTTTTTCTTAAAATAAATTTACTAAAATAATTTTTAAAATAAATCTTTTTTATAATGGATAAAAGTTTATTTAAAAAAAAGAATATGCTTTAATGAGGTTTTTTCTTAAAATAAATTTACTAAAATAATTTTTAAAATAAATCTTTTTTATAAAGGATAAAAGTTTATTTAAAAAAAATTAAAAATACTAAGATTTTGTTTCTGTTTTTTAGAAAAACACATGTGAGATGGCTGCGAAATTGCTAAAAGTGTCAGTGTCCACACATTTCTTCATACCAGTCTGTACACTGCCACCTTCCAGTCAAACCCTGTCCAACTCATCCATCCATACATCAATTCATTCATTCATTCATTCATGTTCAGTAACCACTTTATCCTGCTCAGGTCTGTGGTGGATCCAGCACCTATTCGGGGCAATTTTGTACAGCTAATCTACCAACAACCACGTGTTTGGGAGGTGGGAGAAAACCAGATAACACAAATGAAACCCAGTCAGATACAGAGAGAACATACACAATCCTGCACAGACTAAACCAAGCTCAGGATCGAACTAGTGACCCCCATGACCTGCCTGCTCCCAATTATTAGCCTCAATGATACAAACCTAATTAATGTAACACTCAGCTCTGGGGTCAACACTGAAAGTGATGGTAGTGTTAAGACAAATTATCCCAACACAATGTTTACGACCTTTTCTGTAGATAAAGCCAAACACTGGTGGAAAGGGCAGCTAAAAAGAGTCAGTTCTGTTATCAACAAAATACTGTTCTGTGCACGAACAAATATGTCGCTATATTACACGCACACACACACACACACACACACACACAAACCCATGAGTCATGTTCTCTGTTCTAGAGAGAGTAGCAACTAAGGGTCAGTGTGATAAAGATCTCTGTTGTGACAGCTGGACTGGTGAGAATTCAGATAAACAGCATGGCTATGAAGCGAAGAAAGAGGCATGACCAGACACATTAAAAACTAGACACTATATTCACACACACAGAAACAAACATCTCTATCACAAGTGTGAATTTGTGTGTGTGTGTGTGTGTGGGGGGGGGGGGGGGGGGGGGTTGGGCATGTTTTTATATTGTGATGGGGACCAAGTAAGGATTGAAAAATCTGATTGTTTTGAGTGTGATGCTTGCGGAAATTTGGTTCCACCCCAAAAGGAATACAGCTTTTTTTTAATTGAAGCTGGTGTAAGGTTAAGGTAAAGGGTAGTGTTAGGTGAAGGCATAGAACGAGTTAATAGCATAGTATTAATTAACTGCCTCAATAATTATGTCAGCGGAAGGTCCACACTTGGGTCTTAAGACAAATGTGTGTGTGTTTGTGTGTGTGTGTGAGGTCAAGTTTGTGCAGGACAGGAAGCTTGCTGCAGAAAACACGGTCCCCCTGAACACATTTTGCACTGTTCACTCATTAAGAAATAGGTCAAGGATTCCGGCTGCATGCACAGCTCCTTGTCAGAATCTCTCAGGCTAAACAGGGGCAAACCCACCGGGAGGATGTGTGTGTGTGTGTGTTTGTGTGTGTGAGGGAGAGAGAGCGAGAGAGCGAGATTGGAAAGGAGAGGAGATTAGAGGTGATGATAGAGTTACAGAGGCCTTGAAAGAGCTGTGAAGGTGCCATACTCACTGGTGACACAGTGTGTTTTTACAACTAAAAGTACCAAAGATTGACCTCTGATGCAGCACACTCGAAATCCATGCAGCATCACATGGGAAGCATCACTGGGAATTTGCTGTGCATTGCTACAACAGTGGAAATTCAGAGGTATCAAAACAAATTGCTCTCTCTGGCTGCACTTTTTGCTGATTTCACATAGTTGTTTTAATTCAATAGGAGGCGCTACTGAGCCATGCTGGTACTGTATGCCAGACAGTGTCCATCAGTGGGATCAATGCATCTCAACAATGAGAGCTGACAGATGGTGAGCGATCAGACAACACGCATTTTAACAAATTTAAAATACATAAGTTCATTTTATTTATACTGCTAAACTAGGTGCTTCAGTTTGGTTTCATATAGAAGGTTGAAAAATTTAAACTCTCCTGCAAATGTAAGCAAAGTGGGAGCTCTTGGAACTCAGGGCTACAGAGAGCCAGACAAACCCCCTTTAAGCACATAATACACCCCAATTAGCCTCCAGGAAACATTTAACGAGTTGGATTGACATACACAAATCAATACCATGCGTCCGGGCATTAGAGGCTGAAAGGCTTATTTGACAATTTCACTGAACGTTGAAATCCAACGAAAGAAGCTCATGCTGCGAAGCGAGCTTTTATTTGGCCGAGTGTGACTACTGCTGGATGGAGTTCTGGAGAAGTGATGCGCTTGGTACACAGTGTTAAGCAGGGAAAACGATGGCTACAAGTCATGACCCCATGGCTTTGTGTAGTTAACCTTATTGATTAAAGAGTGTGATATGGAGATGCTCCACACTCCTTTTTACATCTCCCTGAAGAAAACAAGCTATGGAAGGCTGTGTTTTAATCCAACCGTGACTTTTAGTCCACAAAGGAGGTAAAAGTGCATTCTTAAAGCAACAACAATCTGTGCAGCTGCTGCTCACTTTCACCAGCGGGGAGCCAACAAAGGCGTACAATGCAGTGATAAGAAAAAATAAAAAAGGAAAACAGCACTTTTGTTTCACCCAAGCATTTACACACTCTTCACTCCAGATCGTATTATTAGACACAATTTGTTGAATTAGCCATGTGCAGCTAGCGGTTTGGATCAGGTGTTTGTAAGCTCTTGTAATCCATTTAGTGTGAGCCATCACTCGGAAGCCCCTTTACCTCTCCTGTGATAAGATAATAAAAATAATGCCACCATAATTTCAGCCTATGACACAAATTAGTGCCTCATTTTATGTTCAGCGTACAACCCTTAGCATGCACAAAATAACTGACAGGGATGATCGTGCCTCCTTCCTAATGAATACTGACAGATCATTGTGAATTATTTTTTTGGTGGTAACTGAGCCCAGGGCACTTGGAGGGACTTTTTGTTCTGAGCATCTATTTTAATAATATCTCTTAGAAATGAATCTCTTAGAAAGGCTCTTTAACATAAGTCTTTAAAAAGCTTATTATCCATACAGTATGGAGTTACTGGTACAGCCGTTCTCTATGAGACCCTGGCTCTTTCACTTAAAATAGGTATTTGTAATATTCCAACCACAAACTCTCAAACATTCATGGTTTTGAAGGCAAATGCTCTGAATTTTTAAACTGTAAGTCAATTGTGTCTCATGAATGATGGTCTTCCCCATATGGCACAATCATACACATATATGGGCTAATATATTTTTCATAAGTGACTGTGAGACATATGTAATTATGTGAGAAATGTGAAGGTGCATTTCAAAATGTTATTCCCTGAATTTTTTTTAAACTGTGACATTGTGTGAAAAATGATCATGTGAAAATAAATGAACTGTGTGTCAAATCGCATGAAAAAAAGTTAACAAATTATTGGAAAAAAAGCACGAATAAAAACACATGCACTGTACTGTATGTGAAAAGTGCACATGTGAAAATAGCGTGAAACATGATGCAAAGTGTCTAAATACCATATGTGTAAATTTCCCATGTGCATCATGATTATTTGTTTCCTTTACATGATTATTCTGTAAGGGTCTTTTCAGAATTAAAGTGGAAGTCAAACATCATGTTAAACCTACTCTCACAAGTAAAACAAGCAGTAATCATAGCTTATATTTATTGTTAATAAAATGATATCTCCCTTCATTTTGTGTGTTAGGCTAATACGTTCAGAGACAACAGACTAAAGCTGACATGCAGCGCAGTTTAAGACATAAATTAAAAGGATGATCACACTTCAGCTTAACTTCAATCATTTGCAACCGATAAAGCAAGTTTTGTTGGCTCGTAGCTTGAAGCAGATGTGAGTTATTCTAATGCAAATTTAGGGCAATTTTCAACTTCAAAGAACAACTTTTCCTTGCAGCTCATGTCTGGACAGCATGTAGTTAAGCGTGCTGCATGAAATGAAGTGACTATTTGTGTACAGCCTACATTTGCTGGTTCTCTGCAACCACAGTTGAGCAAAGGTGCATCAAAAAATTGTATCTTATTCCAAATGTGAACTCCTAGGCAGGTGTAATACTATTTTAAGACTTCAGGGAGCCATTTCAGACGTGTGTTATTGAGTTGGATCATCATGGTACCTTTCGCCAATTTGAATGAAGCTTCCAAGGTATATTCATGAAAACACTTAAACAAGGTAATATGTATAACTAATCGTATTTAATGAACTCCAAACACATAAAAAGACACAATGTTTGCTGGGTAGAATAAATCCACCAAATGTCAAGTACATGGATGTCTTGTCAATGCCGACACGCTCATCATGCTGAGATTCATATATATTACTATATCTATTGACCAGTCAAGGTTCTTAGAGAGCTAAGCAAGAAAGGTAGTCTAGGCAATGTTGTATCCTGCTACCTCAAGGGTTTCTAGATATCTAGAGATTTTCATAACATCTCACATAATACAAACGGCATGTTTTGTCCATGAGCATAATCTAATTTCTGTTATCGAACAGATGTTCATGTTATTATGTGTATATATATATATGATGGTGGTGATATAACTTAAAATAATGGATCCCATGAATTAAACGGCGTCTATTATACTGGGAAAAGACAGGCTACTGTTCAGAAAGGGGCATACATTCAACACACAGAGAGAAGATGTGAAATCCACGCAGGTCATCTGGGTTGAAGTAGGCTGAATACGAGCTAGCTGTCAGCTGGAGTTAATGCAGCCGTCAAGGCGCGACAGCTCGCTGTGTTTGCCGCGGAAATGTTCAAATGTGCCGGCGGAAAGCATTAGTATTCACAGCCGCATGTCACACATACGGACGCTTTTAGGTCCAAACTGAGTCAGGATACAATTTCTACTCACCTTATAGGAAACAAGGAGCTGCGGATCATTCCTGCTCGGCTGGCGCAGACCTCACTGCCAATCTGCTCTCTGTTCCTGGGTCCGTCCTCAGCTTGGATAAATCCACATCAGGCTGATCGGACCGTCACCGTATCAAGCATCAGATCTGCAATTATTCCTGGGAAATTCCTCAGAAAGAACAGGACGAAGGAAGGACGAAAGATTCTGCGCTTCTCTCTCTCTCTCTCTCTCTCTCTCTCTCTCTCTCTCTCTCTCTCCGCTCAAATGCCGGTTTCAGGGATGTTGAGATGCAGCCGCTCTTTCCTGGTCGAAAACCATCGCTTTTATGAAGATGGTCATTTACAAATGTCTTCCAGCTACATGGCACATTCCCTCTGTTCAGGAAGTGTGATGTCCTTCTTTCTCCTGCTCGGTTGCTGCTTGCGGATCTCCAGGCGACACACACTCTGTCTGCACTTTCACTTCACTGATGGTCTTGTGTGAGAACAGCACGAGGCAGGAGCGCGCGGTACAGTGTGTGTGTGTGTGTGTGAGAGAGAGAGAGAGAACGGCATTACTCCACTGCACAGCGTTTAAAGCACCCCCCCACTCCCTCCCTCTTTCCTCATCCTCCTGCCTCATCCCTCATGCTCTAAGCGCTCGAGGTAAACACGGTGCACTCATTAATCAGAAATACACAAATATGAAATGTACTCTGCATGCCAGAAAATAAAGTAGCTTACATATATGGCGTGTCCACTACATCTATACTAGCTTACTTTCAACCATTAGCCTTTAAGAGTGGGCACCAGATTAAATGAGGCTTTGCTTCTTTGCAAAGAATAGTTTCTTAGCTGCAGTTCTTGCAACTGCCAGGTGCTAGGTAAGTACCTTTAGGAACTGTGCTTTATCTATTGTACATTACATATAGTCAGTTTCACTGCATTTGCTGTCTTTACCCGATTTCTGTGACAGTTTGAATACTAAAACATGAATATTCTTGAATGATCTCCAAGCCTTTGTAATTGTTCTCTGATATTATCTTCCATCTGTCACTAGGACGTCATGCATTGTGAAGTGTAGCAGTATTATAATTATTAATTATCATCCCATAATAACCCTAATAATACACCTGTGCATTTTGTTATACAAATATCTGAAATGGCATAATTTCTAATCTACAATATTATCTTCCTGAAATATTTGTTACTATTTTTTGGATATTTTTATTTGGATTGTGGAAATAGCACTGTAACTCGGACATGACATCATCATATAATCATATAAAGTAATATGTAATCATATAAAATAAAATAAAAAAAATGCATAAATAATTATTAAAACATAACACACAAACACGGAGAGAGAGAGAGAGAGAGAGAGAGAGAGAGAGAGAGAGAGAGAGAGAGAGAGAGAAGGCATATCCAGCCTGCAGTAATTCTGTAAGTGCAGTGCCATCTATCGTCCAAAACTTGGAATTACAACATTGAGTTCCCTTGCGTTTAAGCCGTCTAAATTATTACAACGTTTCTAAAATAAGTTACGTTTGGAAGTAATAAATAAATAAATAAATAGATACCAACAACAACTACTACTACAATAATAATAATAATAATAATAATAATAATAATAATAATAATAATATTCATTCATTGTCTACTGCTTATCCGATCTATCCAAGGCGTCATTGGGCATCAAGGCAGGATACACCCTGGACGGAGTGCCAACCCATCGCAGGGTACACACACACACAACGGACAATTTAGAGATGCCAATCAACCTAACATGCATGTCTTTGGACCAGGGGAGGAAACCGGAGTACCCGGAGGAAACCCCCGAGGCACACACGCAAACTCCACACACACACACACACACACACACACACACACGGCGGAGGGGGGAATCGAACCCCCAACCCTGGAGGTGTGAGGTAAACGTGCTAACCACCATGCCCCCCCCATAACAATAGTAATAATAATAATAATAATAATAATAATAATAATAATAATAATAATAATAATAATAATAATAATAATAATAATAATGTTGTGCGGAAAGCAACAATATTAAAATAATATAATTATTACACAGTCTAATTATGAGCATCTATTTTGTGATTATTGTTTATCTAACACTCTTTAAGAGTTTTATTGATCCGCATGCCTTTTGTGTATCATTTACCTGTGACACTTTGAATGGATGAATGGATGGATGGATGGATGGATAGATAGATAGATAGATGTTTTTTTAGACTATATTGTATATAGTATTGTTTATAGACTGTATTGTACTAACATGAGTAAAACATGCAATATCTTTAACCTAACTGCAGAAATTGGTGCTAAAGGCATTTAGGAATCTGGACTGGCATAATTTCTTCTTCTATATTTCTTCATTAATTTTCACATATTTTTATTTTCTTTAAAAATGCTATATAATGTGGCATTGCTGTAAAACAAACATTGCAGCACGAAAGTTGTAAATATTGCTTACAGTAACCACCTGACAACATTGCTGACAATATTTCATGCATTCAGTGTAACACAATACATTTTAGAGTTTAATAAAACTTGTGGTTTATCACTAGCTTACAAATTAAAAAAAAAAAAAAAAAAAGATAAAAGTTGATTAAAGGCTTTTAAATCTACTAAAATATATAAATTTGTGATATATTGCAATTTCACATGTACTGCAATAGTAAAGCCTGAAAACAGTTCTGTGATCAATAGAGCCATTTAGATTTAGTAGATTTCACATTAGCCTGAGCTCTTTACCCTCACTCAGAGTTAAAGATAAAAAAAAGCTATGAAGAAAGCATTGCAGGGCCATTTATCCTGTGATCCATCAGTAATCTAGAGTGGAAAAAGGCCTGATAGCAACCATCAAAAGTATTGCAAAACTGCCATGGGCATTGTCATGTTGACCAACTGATATGTAAGTACACTAAAAACCTGAACCACAGTTAAAAGATTGAGTCAATACCTGGAGGGTTTCCATATTCAAGTTCAGCTGCACTAACCCTCAGAAACATATTACTCCTTCACTAGTAATGAAAGGCTTCTTCTGAGTTTATTATTCACTAGTAGATGCAGAATACTTGAAAAAGGCTGCACAGAAAAGCAAAGTCTGTAGCTATGTACTTTCTAAGGTGTTTGTGATTCGAAATATATTCTGCATTTTAAAAAAACGTAAATGATCAGTGAGTTTGGGACATTCACACATTTAGAACTACCAGAACTCTGTGCACAAGCAGACACAAGAGCACACATTATGGGCTTCAGGCTCAGAGTGCTCTGATTCAAGGTTGGCTCAAGTGCCAGGTCTGGAACGAATGCTATAATTGGTACAATCCGTGAAACATTATCTGGTGCTGACCTTGGCTGAGATGGTACAATCTGAGCATAATTACCGATGATTGTTTAACTCTGATGGGCTATGAAGGCGCCCAAATTAGGCTCCAGTTCCAGATGTCAGAGAAGCAAAATACATGTGAAATATGACAGGAGAGCACAAGCTCAATTAAAACTGGATCGTGCAAACTAATTGGTATAGTAGTTTATCCTTCATACCGTTATGGTCATGATCATGTGTTTAGGTATAAAATGTAATCTCTTTTTCTCTGTCATAGAATGGACAGTTTATGCTTACTGGCTCCTGAAGGTCACTAGATGACAGCCTGATCAGATTTTTTAATTATTATCTAATTACCCAGGAATTCTTACAAATGGTCAGTTTGACATTGTAGAGAACACAGTAAAATGTATTTGAAGAACTGATTTTCATTTTTAAAATTTGTCCTCCAAACTAATGATTCTAATTCTAAGACGGATTCTAATACTTGGCATCCATGTACAATGTCAAGTTTAGAATCCCAATATTGCCACAGTCATTGAGAGAAATTGACCATGCTCTCTGAGTGGGAGGGATTGTATGCTCTCTATTCTTATCAATCAATCATTCCAATCAATATGATATTATAGATAATCTTGGGTGTCTGCGAGCTTAATGTGGAAAAGAGCGCTCTCCTCTGAATGTGTTATGCTGCCCTCTGATTCAACATGAGTAGTGGTTCAGAAAAGATGTGGTTGGCCGATTTCTCATAGAATGCTTGTTATAAAACTTTTATCCTTACTGGTTGGTATCTGTCTTATGATAGGGGACAGTTGGCTGGTGGGTGGGAATTGGCAGATGACCAAAAATATATTTAATTATTGTGACAATATCACACTATTTTTTACAAGCCTGATATCCCCCGCCTGTTAAGTGTTTCATATATCATTCTTATTATTAGTAGTAGTAGTAGAAGTAAAGTGAATATTTGAATAGGTTTCCATAATATTGCTTTTTAATGTCGCCAAACAGCTGAAAAACAATTGCTCATGTGTTGAGTTTCTAACCAATGTGCATCCATCCATCTATCTATCTATCTATCTATCTATCTATCTATCTATCTATCTATCTATCTATCTATCTATCTATCTATCTATCTATCTATCCTAGCTAAAATCAGATTTTTAAAGCATATTTTGCCCAACTCAATTCAACAAGTTGAATAAATATTTCATAATTTCATACTCATATTATTTACGTATTAGTTGGAAATGTGTTGTTTATCCTCAAAGACCTGCATGCTTATTTACTACCTTTATTAACATGATACCATTTTCTACACTGAAGAATAAACTTTTAGAAAATATAGAATTCTTAATGCTCCCTCTGGGCCCTTAAACAGAGTGTTTTCTAAAAGAAAGATTTTCTAAAAGAAAGGTTTTAAGTGAAACCTGTTTTTGGAAGGTAAGAACCATTAATTATCCAGTAAATCATTAAAAAACCCTTGAAGACCCTTTTTCCCTAAGAGTATACCATTTTATAAGCAATAAGCTAAACGTGGTACTCAGAGAAAAGCAGAGGTTTAAAAAATTGCAGTGCACTACCAGAAGAAAAAAGCTTTTGACAATTTATTTTTAAAAGAACATACAGTAATGCCTTATGAAGCAGGTTCTCCAACAGAGACACAAAGCTCATTTTTCTAAATATTCATTTAAAACTGCTGATGTCCTATATAACTTAACAAGCATTCCCTTTGCACTGTGTTGATACAGGGCTCCCATTATTGTAAAAGGTACTAGGAGAAATAGATGAATCTGCCATGGATCATGGAGTCCAGGTGTGTCTTTGGTGGCTTTGTTTCACTATAACTTCAGAAAATGTAAAATTGGTATTTTACACTGGCCCATAATTGATACCACAGCTGTCAAGATTTTCCATTAAAGCCTTGGGACTATAGCATAAAGATATGCATGTGTGTGTCTTTGAGTGTGTATGTGTGTCTAACAGCCACAGCACTGAATAGGCAAACAAATCGGTGTGAGTCATCATTCACACTAGTGACAGCTTTCCGTTGGTATGATGTGCCAGTGCATCTTTGCAGCCATTCCCTGAGCTGACAGGCAGCCTCATCCTCTATGCAGCCCTTAGAACACATTTGCAAACAAAACCAACTCCAATTTTAGCTTTTGTACTGTTAACTCTTGAGTTTTGTTCGAATTGTTTGAATGGAAGATGATTTTATAATAATAAAACTTTAATACTACGGCTAACTTAGATATTATTTTAGAATAGCCATAGTATTGTTGCAGCTGTGATTAATGTGAAATTAATGTGATTAATGTGAAAATGTTAAGGGAAGCTATAGAAATATAACATATATTTAATCATTTTAAGACATGATTGGTGGTTGTGTAAGCACAGGGGAGAGAGCAAGGAAGAATTATGGCAGAAACCAAAATAACCTTTTAATGAATCAGTAATCATTTATTTTTAAAGAATCTTACTTAACCATGTTATTCTTAGCTAATAAAAAAAGCTGAACATAATTCTTGTAATATAGGAATGTTCAGGCACATAATTGTGTGCAGGGTAAAGGTTAAATAAATGAATATGACATTATTGATTAATCATCCATGTACAGTTTTCAGAAAGGTGAGAATTTAAGTATTTTTTTGTTTTTCATGCTCAGGTGTTTATGTGCTTAAAGGTAAGTGTTGTTCTAAAGTGGTGATCTGCTCTTTTCATTTTTTTTTTGAAAAACCACTGAGACCACACAATAAAGACCTGCCAGCCTCAGAGGTGTAAACAACACACCGGTAATTTTAATAATCTGAAAGCACCTCCCAAAACAAAAGCACTTGCATAATTCAACTATGAACACACATATGTTACGGGGGCAAGTGCCCCCGATGGACCACTAGGGGGCCTTCAGCAGGGGTTTTGTTCATTTAGTCATGTGTTTGTTCTAGCCACGCCTTTTCCTAATGTGTTCATGCCTGTCACCTGTTCCTAATGTGTCTGTAATTATGTTCCTTATTTATAGTGGCCGTCTGTCATCGTTATTTTGGCAGTCTACGTCTTTGTGTAATGTCCGTGTGTGTCTGTGTCTTTTATTTAATAAAACCCCTGTCTGCCGTCTAACTCCGCGTTGGGTCTGATTCCTCTACACCGGCTGCATCAGCTCTGCTCCACTCATCATCACCTGCAGCAGCGTTCCGTGACAACATAAACATTTATGTGTTTTTTTACCTTAAGTTGGCAACTTTGAATACAGCCCAAAGTGAGTAAGTCAGTTAACAAACAAATAAGTAAAACAAATGTGCTTTTGACTTAAAGGGAACAGCCTGGAATGTTGAGAATTAGGTAAGATAATGAAGGTAATGTGAGGTGATGGCACACGGCAGGGCTGCTCCTCATCTTTTCAGGGATCAAAGTGCTCACCAGCTGATATTTCATTGCGTGTTGGAATGTTTCAAAAGGGTATCTGCATTGGTGCTTCACATCTTTTCCTTCATGGTCTGTGTGAACATCACGAGGGGAAGACATCCTGCAGGGCTCCTGTTCCTGCTGTCCTCTCAGCCATGAAGCCTCTAACCCCACTGTACAACCAAAGGCTATTTTTCCTGTTAAATACTGAACAAATGACCTTCCTTTTTGCTTCTGCAAGGTTATTGCTTGTATTCTGAATGTGTGGTGTGTTGACTGATTTAATGTGGCAGAATGTACATTGTAAATCTGGTGTACAAGAGTACAAATTGGTTGCTTTCTGGATTGAATGAAGAATGTATAAGAAGTATCTGCCTGTATTTCTCAGCAGTGAGGACACCATTAATCCTGACCAAATCTCCAATGCCATTTGCAGAAATTCAGCCCCAAACTTGTAAGAAGCCACCACCATGCTTCAATGTTGCCTGCAGACACTCATTTTTGTAAAGCTCTCCAGCCCTACGGTGTACAGCCTGCCTCCTGCTATAGCCAAATATTTATAAGTTTTTGAAATATCAGTCCAGAGCACCTGCTGCCATTTTTCTGCACCCCAGTTTCCATGTTTTTGTGCATAGTTGAGTTGCTTAACCTTGTTTCCATATTGGAAGTTCCAAGCTTGGCTGTTCCTCACCTAGTTTTATGCCTCTTTTTTGTTTCAGTTTATGACTGTTTCAACTTACATATGAAATCGATGATCATTAGCACCTGCTTGGTATAACTGATTAATCATATACCTGACTCTGATCCCAAAAAAACATGACTTTGTGCAAGTGTACAAAGTGTGCAAGTGTAAGAATTGATGCTGGATTGAAGCAAAATGGTAGATGGTAGTCACACCAAATATTGATTTGATTTTTCTTCAGTTCGCTTGGTTTTTCAAATGTGCATTTTGTAAATTGATATAATATACACCGATCAGCCATAACATTGTGTTGGTCCCCCTTTTGCTGCCAAAACAGCCCTGACCTGTTGAGCATATACTCAACACCAAGATGTTAACAGCAGATCCTTTAAGTCCTCTAAATTGCAAGATGGGGCCTCCATGGATCGGACTTGTTTGTCCAGCACATCCCACAGATGCTCGATTGGATTGAGATCTGAGGAATTTGGAGGCCAAGTCAACACCTCAAACTCGTTGTTGCACTTATCAAACCATTCTTGAACCATTTTGGCTTTGTGGCATGGTGCATTATCCTGCTGAAAGAGGTCACAGGGAATACCATTTCCATGAAAGGGTATACATGGTCTGCAACAGTGCTTAGGTAGGTACGTGTCAAAGTAACATCCACATGAATGGCAGGACCCAAAGTTTCCGAGCAGAACATTACCCAAAGCATGACACTGCCTCTGCCGGCTTGCCTTCTTCCCATAGTGCATCCTGGTGCCATGTGTTCCCCAGGTAATCGACACCCAGCCGTCCTACGTGATGTAAAAGAAAACGTGATTCATCAGACCAAGCCACTTTCTTCCATTGCTCCGTGGTCCAGTTCTGATGCTCACGTGCCCATTGCTGGCACTTTCGGTGGTGCACAGGGGTCACCCTGACTGGTTTGCAGATATGCAGCCCTATATGCAACAAACTGTGATGCACTGTGTATTCTGACACCTTTCTATCAGAACCAGCATTAACTTATCTGATTAGTATAGAATAATGTTTGAAGTTGTGCTACAATGGTGCAAATGGGGAACAGTTCGTGCTTCTAGTGCTTTAGCTTTACTGTCCCCTGATTTAACTGTCTACTATCACATTGTTGGCAGCTTGACAGGAGGTACAGGCTTAGGCAAATTAATTAACCAAATCTTTTAAAGAACTAGACCAATATGCCTAGGGTGACTACTGATGATTATGCCTGTGATTATCTGTTCATAGTCCAGCAACTCTGCTAATTAGGAATGAACCAAGCTGATACTGATACTTAGTATCTAATCCACTGCCTAGTATATACCAGAAATGTGTGCTACATGTGTGTTGATATGGCAAACACATGCCACAATTGATATTAAAAACCTTTGTCAATTACTACTAATTCCTGTTCCTTTAGTAGTATAGGATGTAAAGCAAATCACATGTTTATATTAATGTGCTTGTTCTAATATATTATTATTTCCATAGTAAGAATGTGCAGAGGATTTTGTAGAGGATGCTCCACATAAACAGATTTAAAAACGTGTTTCTGTTGACATGGTGATATTTTCTGAGGAGATGCTTATTTAGCATTTTGAAAGAGGTTTATAGTAAGGCTGTTTCTATTAGTTTTCTGGCACAGCAAAGACACAATCAAATGAAGTGGCGTTGTGACAACCTTTGGTCACCATGGTCCTACTCTTCCAGGTCTTAGATCCTGTCCTCAACTGAGCACTAAACTGGCCCCTAACAGGTGCCTTTAGTGTACTTTACTAACAGCTTTTAGTGTAGTATATTTTAGTTAACTAGTCTTTGCCACTAAGCATCATTATTATGATTACAAAAGAAGCTAAGAATAAAAATGACATGTTTTCAAAACTGAACATTCCTTGAAGGTTAAAAGAAATTAGGCATTTTACAACTAAATACAATGAATGTAAAGAGCTTGTGAAACAGCTTCTTTTCTATTTACAAAATGAGATTTTTTCTATTTACAGAATCAGAAAGTGTGCATTTGACATCACTTTAGGCATCAAAACAGAGTTTAGGTTGTACTCAGTCGATATGAGGGCTCTGTCTCATCAGCATCACAAACACTTTCTTCAGTTACAGACATTTGCTGTAATAGTCTCCCATTCTTCTTTCTTCCATACACATACACATTCTTAATCTGTCAATACTGTCAGTAGCAGAGGCTCTAGAGGGCAAACAATATCCACCACTGACACGCAGGTGTTGGCCTTGCGATATTGGGCCACCCAGAGAGAGAGCCTGTGGTAAAAGCCTCTGCTGAGACTGAAAAACAAACAGATTTGTTTTATTCTTCATCATGTCACTGTGAATGAGAGACAGTGTGAGACAGAATGATGTGGACAAATATCTGGGGTAAAATAAAGCAGTTGTCAGTCTCATGCATCAACTCAGAGCATTTTTGGCTTAGTTCATGCTGTTATGGGGTGTCAATTTATGAAGACTATCTGTATTCAGAATTAGACATGGTCCATTCATTCATTGTCTACCGCTTAGCCGATCTATTCTCGGGTCACGGGGAGCCTGTGCCTATCTCAGGCGTCATTGGGCAGGATACACCCTGGATGTCAACCCATCACAAGGTACACACAAGGTACCATCCATTGTCTCATTAGGAGCATGTCCCGACATTGTCAGGCATGCCTACAAGCACGTGGGGGCCATACGAACTACTGAGTACCATTTTGAGTTTCTGCAATGAAATTTCAGAGTATCTTTGAATTCCCTCTGTAGGTTAATAATTTTCATTTCCATCAAACAATGTGGCATCCTTTTGTTCCTAACACATTACCCAGTCCATATTAACATAGATATCCAGCATCATATTTTTCCCTATTGAGATCTGATGTGTTTTCAAAATGTTCCTTTTAATTTTTTTGAGCAGTGTATTTACTGTATTGGTAAAGTGCTATTAGCATTAGCAGTTGTATACTGTAACAGTTAAGCTGTCCTAAATGTGCAAGATGGTAGAAGTGTGGAAGAAGGTGTGTGAGGAATGTCTTGTGGATGGGGTGTGTGGGGGGTGGGGGGCATTTGGGGGGGGTTTAGCGCATTAGCTCAGAGTTCAGTAGGGTGACAGCTGAGGGAAAGAAGCTATTCCCAAGCCAGCTAGTGACAGTGCTGATTCTTATAGCACTTCCCCGAAGAGAGGAGGGTAAACTGTCCATGATTGGAATGAGAGGGTTCCTTGATGAATCCGCTCACCATCTGCAGGCAGCATTTATTGTGGATTTCTGTGATAGTTTGGAGCTGGACACTGAAGATATGTTGAGCAATTTTCACCACTTGCTGGGGAGCCTTCTTGTCGGTGACTGAGCAGTTGCCATACTACACTGAGATGCAGTTTGTCAATGATGTATTCATAATCAGTCAAATCCCTATTACAGTGTGTGATGTAGATAGATAAACATTCAATACAAGTTTTCTCAATACAGGTAATAGGCACAGAAAAACCCTTTCACTAACTTTCACTGAACACACCACTGAACTCTATTATAAGAAGCAACAATGCCACATTTATTTATTTCTAGCCACATGCTTATCTTTGTACCATCAGTGTAACGCCCCCCACACAACAATTTTAACCGCACTGGTCAACTCTGTCCATGACTGACAGATCCTATACATTTATTCAGTATCCTGTTAATGGAAATATTTCATCTTGATGTGCGTTTAGATTTTTTAAATCTTCAGGGGAAAAAAATCTGCTATCATAGAGAGAGTCGGGCGTGCACTGGGGAGTAATTGACAGCAGCTTCAACACATTTGAGAATGTGTGTTTGCGTGTGTATTGCTGAGCCGTACATATTGTGTTGAAGTGCTTATTGTTATTTTGTCCTTGCTTGAAGGCATCTTGCTGACAAGGGGGTGGCTGTGGTGCGCAGATGGCACAACCTTCAACATGTCAGCACTGAGTCACAGCCATGCCACCATGTCTATGAGAGATCAGGCTAAACAAGAACACACATAAATGCAAACACAATTGTACTTATTTCATCAAACATACAAAAGCTTCCATATGAATTAAATGCACAATAGACTACAGCCTGGTTTAATAAGATGCTTATCCGAATGTGAATCAGAATGTGGAAAATGATGTGTTTATTTGCCTCTTGTTGCAGCAGTCTGAAGAGTCTGGTTTTAATTAAACACATTTCCGCCTCTGTGTGCAAATCTCCAGGTGGAATAGTGTCTCTTTGCTGAATAAGCAGAATCATGCGAGACTGTTTCCTGCTGTTTCTGTATGGCTCAGTGCAAATCAAACTCTCCATTATTAAGCTGAACTGCGTTTATTAATAGGATAATATCCCATTGAATTTTTTCATTATGCCCCTTACAATCAAAAATGAAGCAATGTTCATAAGCGAGATGTGCTGCTTTGTAAGTTAATGAGGACCCCAGAATTTCTGTTCCCAAAAAATACATATTGGAACAATGGGACAATATTAATCTGACTTAAGGCTAAATTCAGAAGCAAAGATTAATTTTTAATCTTTAATTAGAGATTAATGAGAGCTTTTAAAGCTGAAACAGACTTTTTTATGTTTCCTCTGGCAGAGGGCTTAAACGTTTAGCTTTTGACGTGCATTTCACAGACCAGTGCTAAAAAGCAGGCTAGAAGTATGCTTTGTTTGAAAAGCAGGCAACATATTGGATGTCTGTGAGTAACTGTCTAATCTACTTTCTCTAGTTTTGCACCAATTAATTAATGCATCTATATATGAAGGTATAAATAGTGTTTCACACAGTAAACTTCTATAAAACTACATTCTACATTTCTATTTTTATTCCACTGATACTATTGAGTAATTGATAGTAGTTCCTGAATAATATACTTTCAGATTATAATAAAAGTGTAATAAGATGGAGGTTCAAAGGGTTAACTCACTTTTTTATGTGGTGGGGTTGGGGGTGGTCAGATGAATTTAAAATTTTGTGTCCTTTTACAGACATCAATCGTGCTATCTAGAAGACCTTTAACTGGCTTAAAGATCAATTAAACTAAAACATTCCCATTTTCATCTCTTTCAAACACAAGGACACCAGATGTGTTCCATCAAAAATTCATTCAAATTACTTTTCTTAAATGAGTGTGGGGGTTGGAAGGTTTGAGGGACCCCAAAATGCCAACAGATTACTTTCCCTCCTTGCTCATTCTATTGCTCAATTCCATTTGGCTAATGTCAGTCTATGCGCTGGAGCACAGAGGACAAGGCAATTACACACGCCATTATGTGTCAGTGCATTTGATCTCCAGAGGGATGGTAGGAGCAGAATGGAAGTAGAGTATGGGACTGATGTAGGCTTACCTGCTGCTCATCCCCTCTTTCCACCCAGACAGGGATTTACGGCTCATAGAATCAGATTCTGAAAAGGACACATTGATAGCTTAATCCTGCCTGGCCTTTATTTGGGGTCACATTAAGGTCTATGTAGATAGAGGCTGAAAGTGTAAGAATGAAGGGATGAGGAAAAGAAGGATAAAGAGGATCACAATATGACATTGTGATAAGTGCCTCGCTCTGCTGTCATTATGAGGAACTTGGCATGGACAGGGGTATCAGACAAGACTTTTATACAGCAAAATGTCTTTTAAGTGACCACACCAAGTGACCTAGGTAGTAAAGATTTTGAAATAAGGTAGCAAAGATAAATATGCTGGTTTAATAAGGAAAACATTAAATCCATAATACTTATTATTTTACAATTGGAAGCTTAAAATAAAAATATTAATGTGGGCACATTTATGCTGGAGTCAAATTACTTTAATCTTCATCCTACATTTAAGTGTAAATGTATGAGAGCACTATTCTTCAGCTGCCTACCTCCTGTTGGCCTCCCCATGAAACTTCTCATGCAGCACATTTAAATTTAAATAAGAAAGTCATTCAAAGGTTCATTTTTAATCATGCATTATTCAAAGCTAAATCATTTCCAAACGCTGCCAAATGCTACCCTTTAGGATAACCTACTAGACCATCATTATCTCTAAAAATAACAGTAAAAATTTAAGACCATCAGTATTGGTTTTCTCATTTTTGTCCTTTATCTTGAGACAGTTCTACAGAGGATGAAAAGGACTTTTATTTCAACCAACTTAGATATTTAAGTATTTTATTGTCAATTTAAACATGGATTAAAATGCATTTATTAAACTAGCACTTGCAGACAACAAAACAGATAATCCTTAAACTGTTAAAATTAACCTATTGTATATGTATAATACAGCATTATAATGATAGTGTTTCCTCCACGTTCCATGCAGTAGATGGTTACAGTTCCATCCAGTAACTCTTAAAAAAAACTCGGTCACCTTGAATGTCAGAAGAAAAAATATAGATAATTCATTAGGGACCATTTTAAATAATAAAAAAGATTAGCAATAAACATACTTTTCCTGTAAAGAAAATCTCTAGAGCAAAGATGCTTTCAAAAGACTAATGTTATTATTTCTCTATAGAAAGATAAAATGTATGAAAGAATGAAATCATTAATACATTATTTAGATTGAGACAAAAGAAAATGCATGTTATAAAGCTAACCATCTAAACTCCAAAATGACATTTATGAAATTCTAGCCAATATGATGTCCAAATTCAACCTTTAGCACGCTGCTTCTGTCAGGCAGCACTCCTCCCAGAGTCACTAACATGCTGACACAGATCACTGTGGTCAGAACAAATGTCAGGTATGATGTATTTTTAACTCGAGCAGGTGTGCTCTCCAAAGTAAATATCACAGTCCACTGAAAGCTAAGCTGCAATCGGCTGCAGTCTATTTTCTTTTTCTAGGTTATATCTCTTTTGACCTCTTTCCATTAACAATGGTTTAATACTGTTATTATTTTATTCTTTAAATATAGGACAACATTAACAAAATTTAAAGCAAAGAATATTTGAAAATGAATTGTACCAGCATGTTGGTGTAAATGTTGGCTAGCTTGATTTTAACCTCAAGCTAAACGTGTTACTGTTATTGTTAGCCATGCTTTATGATGCATTTATAAATACTTTACTATTATTAATTTACTTTTATTAAGTTACTTATATCTTGTTTATGATAACATATTGTTAGTGGTGTTCATATATATTAATTATAGTGAGACAATTTTATTTAATACTTAATATTAGGTTGAGTGTTTTACACACTGAAATCTGTTCATAATATACAAATGTTTCTGCATTTTTTTCATCACAGTACTAAATATTAGTAGGCATTAATAGGTTCAAATACAGACAACACTGAATTATTAGGTTTTTGTATAAGTACTCTTACTTAATTTTCAGGCTTTTGCCACCATAAACTTAGATTTCTAATGGATTTCTTTTTTCATTGGAAATCCTAACATATCTATAGTCTTAAAGACAGACAGAGAAATATTATGGCCTGAGGCTTCATTCAGAGATAATTCAGTTTGAGCAAATTACTGATGATGTGTGTGACTGGTTGGGAATCTGGACTTATATCATCATTGGAAGCCAAGCAATAACTTCACAAATTACTTCTCCTTTCAGGAACATCACTGAGTAGTTATTACTCAGGTGACAGTGCCACTGACATGGTAATGGATGAGCTGTGCATCTATAGCACCTACGGATGGAAGTGTACTAGCAGAACTAGCAGTGGCCAAATGATAAATGTCACCCACAAAAGCATGTTATTGCCATGTTCAGCTCATTATAGTGCACAGAATGATCCCACAATATCTGACATCATTCTATGTCTCACCGGTAGTAGTAATGTCTAAAAAATGAATAAATGACATCTGTTAGCATATAAAACAACAGAACATCTGTTAAAAGTATATTTCTCTGTCTTAATCTCTGACACACTGTCTATACTGTATATATGACCATAGAATATACAGTATATACACTATATAATTTCAGATTTAGATTGACTTTACTGTTATAACCGCCACTGTTCTGGGAAAGCTTTATACTAGATTCTGAAACATGGTTGTAGGGATTTGATTATTCAGCCACAAGAACATTAGTGAGGTCAGGTTCATAGGGTGATGTAGGGGGAGAAAGGCCTGGGGCACATCGGCGTTCCACTTCATCCCACAGTTGTTCACTGGAGTTAAGGTCCCCCACAGAGGTCACAGCTTTGTTCGAGTTCTTCCACAAAACATCCAGGTTCCAGATCCACTGCTAACCTGACCAGCATTATTGAATTACTGAAAAGGACTGACTGACTCACTGACTTAATGAATAAATGAATGAATGAATACATGCATGCATGAACAGTAGAATGAATGAATGAGCACTCATTATCATCTTATGCTGTTTTTCCTTGCTACCATCACCTTTGGCTTGCTCATTAGGGATAAATTTAAACTTTTAGCCAGAATTTATGTATTTCTGTAAAGCTGTTTTGTGACAATGTCTGTTGTTAAAAGTGCTATACAAAATAAATTTAATTTAATTCACTTCTTTTTATTTGTACTGACTGTTCCATATCATAATACTTACAGTGTCTAAATAATGGCTACATTTAACCTTAATTTCAGTAAGCATTTATTCTTCAGGAAGTTGTAACGCATTGTATAAGATTTGCATAAAATGATTACCATAGTCCTGCATCTACAGCAATCACCAGTGCACTAAAACTATTGCAGTATCGATCTGTAAGTGGTCAATTGTTCTAAAAATATACATAGAATTTTCAAACATCCCAAGCCATGTAGGTGCTAGAAGCAGGTTAATTTAGTTACAACTGAATGCTCCATGTTGGTGGTACTGCTGAGGCTTTCCAAACCAAACCACCTCCTGTCAAATCCCTCAAGGGAGTGCTGAGGCAGAAATTCATCTAATGTAAATGTGAAAAGACAAACACCTCCTCATCCTATCACTCATGCATTTGCAACAGCTGACATTTGCCTGACATTTCAGGCCCGGGACAAACTAAACAAAATAGCCACCACACATCATGTTAAATGGTGGAAAAGAAAGTGGTGTGCCAGTGTGGTATGATGATTTTTCCTTGTACATCTGTCTTATTGGGTTCAGAATATAAACAGTGAACACCTGGAAATGTCAGTGCTCATCCAGGTGGAAAATACTTAACTGTGGAGACAGGAGTTGACCATAATGTTTTACAGTGGATAAGCTTTTCCAAAGACTTACACTACCTCATCTTTTTTTAGCATTAGAAATGCAAGTAACCTTCACTTCTATAGAAACAGTCATGGAATTATAGAAAAAGTGGGAGTTAATATGGCAAAAATGACTTTCACAGCAAGGAATGAATGGTGTTCAACACATGCACAACCTACCTACTGTATGTATGTAAGAATCTCTGAAGGTCTCATCAGAATAGTCCTTTATTTATGTAGTCCTTACTCCACTGTGGTGTAGGTCATGCTAGCCACAACAATCCTGCTAATGTGGTGTGAAACTAAAACCCTTAATGAATCCTGCATCTTCTTTCATTATTAAACCAATTAGGGTATTTCAGGTCAGGGGGTCTGTGACCAGCTGATGCAAGAGACTGAGTTCTATGAAGTTCTACAACATGATCCTGTTTTCACACACACACACACACACACACACACACACACACACACACACACCACACACACACACACACACACACACACACACACACACACACACACACACACACACCCCCCCCCAATGTGGAAATATATCTGTGTAATTTGTATATTGTCAAAACAGCTACTAATTGTGCTCTTTCCAGGTCACTTTGGTGGTCTAACTCTTTATTTTAACTGCCTTAACAGTAGACTGAATTTCATTATTAAAATCTCAAACAGAAAAAAAGTTGTACTTGACAAAAAAAAGGTCCTACCCTAAGATTTCTGGATGCAGGTCCTCACTTTTAATTGACACACTCACATGAATGAATAATTTATAACATGTCAGCTCTTTTATCTATTTTTGCATACTCATTTGAGGCCAAATGAGGGACTCTATAAAATTTGAGGACTTTATAAAACTGCGACACAGAAAGAAAATGGAAATGTTGGCATTGGTTTCAAATAGTATAAGCAATTCCCTGTAGGTTAGCACTTCTGTGTGGTCCTTTTTGTATTTTGGTTTCCTAATGGTCAGAAGACACTTGGCTGTTAATAGGATTAGACCACCTGTGTTTTCAGATGTCAGGGTATTGTGGATTATTCGTCAAGTTAAATTACTTTCTCTTGACCTTGACATGTCTACCACTTCCCTTTCCAACATCAACAGTAACTGAGCCTTTTCTTTTTTCCTTATAAAAGCTTAATGCTCACTAAACTTCAACACTAAGGTTGCATGCTGATGCATTTTATATAGCATTTAAAATTAGGGGAGATGTGTGACCATTCCGCTCTTTATTTATTCCAACAGCAGTATAGATCATTCAAAATGTTTTTTTTTTTAGAAACAAAGGCTTGTAGACTTTAAGATCTGGATCTTTATAGTCCTCAGAATCTAGAGACAAGAACTTCAACTTGGAGCAAACTCAGGAAATGGACATAATTTTGAGGTAGCAGGAAAGGTGGGAAAACAAAGCTATTTGGGATAATAGTGTGACATGTATAATCATTTAACATGATATAACATGACACAACCTCTTTATTTTATGATTAGCTGTACATTCATTATGAGTCCCTGAGACACCAGCAACACAGTATTCTATAATTAACAAACTTAAATGGCAGTATTAAGAAACACTAGTCTTTCAGTTCAACATGCCAGGTCCACCTGTGAAACAGTGTTGAACTTTGAAACTTGAGATCATGTGTCTGTTTTCTAAGCATTGGTAGGAGACAATAAGAAAAAGGATTTGCCACCTACTCTCAGCTTCACTGTACTTGGCACTGACAACACACCTGAATTTAGAGTCTGTAGAGGGCACAGTAGATTATAAGATTCTGGGAGATTACCTCCATGCGGGGTGGGTTAAGCCATTTAGAGATCTGTATGTCAAAATCAAAAGTTTGCACTATATATACAATCTAACCAATAATGAGTTCAATCTTTCTACTTTTTGGAAAACTGATGCATATCTGGTGTGAACTATTTTTCTGTGTATCTGTCTCATTTTCCCGCTGCCTTTTTATTGCTCTCCCACCTTCTGATAATGTGATTGGATAGAGGGCTGTGGAGTAATGGGGTTTATGCACATGCTCACAGATACAAAGCATAGTGGCACTGAAGCCACAGGGAAGATTCTTCGGCCCAGAGGGCACACCAAGGAGGAGTGTGCTACTTCGCAGAGCTAATAAGAGCCGAGCTAGTTCCAGGTCCTCTGAAAGGCTCATTTAACCCCAGTTCTCCCTCTGGAGAATGGCAATTTGACTTGCTCAATTGGCAGTGTGCTAGAGGAGGTCTTTAATGAAATTTGCAGGCAGGCATTAGAGAATATGAGGGTGCAGGGGTGGGGTAGGTTGACAAAGACAGAGGGGTCAGAAACTTTTTTTTTTCTATAGAATTTTAGAAAGAATAATAGTCTCTTAGCTCCCCCATTGGTTTAGGTGAAAGAATTAGGGGTGGGGGTGGTGGGGGACGTATCTCAGAATGTACAGAATCACTTTGTAAGACTTTAACTGAATTCCCTAACCAATGGCACGTCGACTTCAACATCCACATTAAAACCTCATAGACTCAAAGTCATGGACCAGATTTAAATACATAGATTACAACATAAGAATAAAAACAGAAAATGGAAGATGTGCATGTAACTGTACCAGATTAGAGCAAGAGAATTAGAAATTGTAAGAGAAATGAAATGAAGAGATGACTTTCTGAAAAGCAAAAAAGAAGAGAGAGAATAAAAGGGCATACAAGAATACCCACTGAAACCCCATCAAACTCTGATGAACTAAGATCTTGTACATTTTACATTCAAACTCAATTTTCAACACATCTCAACACATTTTATGTTACCAAATTTTTCTTGTAATAAGTCAATTAGGGCATCTACTTTATTTCCATAAGAGCTAACTGGCAGATTTGTTTTTGTTTCTATTATCTATATGATATTTTAGCAAGTCAAAAGCTTAAATACACTTTGTTAGCATTTGGTATTTCATTTAATTTGCTTAACTTGAATCAAATGCTTGGGGTTTCCATCCACCTCTCACAATATGTTTTGCCTATTCCACTGGTCAGAACCATTGTTGCTCAGTCAGGTGTGTGGGCCTTCTTGTGAAACTCAGGTCAGGGCTTTGTGATGGCCATTCCAATATTTTCACTTTGTTGTCATTTTTTTACAACTTTAGAAGTATGCTTTTAAATTTTGTTTTGTTGATTAATTAAATAATCTATATAATCCTCCTTTCATATGATGCCATATATTTTATTAAGTGCACCAAACCCATTTCCAAAAGGCCCCACAGTATGTAGGGCATTAGCTCTAGAGGTTGACCCTTAAATATAGCCACATGTTGTTTTAGTATTATCTCTGATGTGAAGCAAATAGCTGCCATAATGGACTTCCCAAAAGACACACGTTTTAACATGAAATGTGTAGAATTGTGAATATCTGAGATAAAATATCTTTAGCTTTAGAGTATGCACATTTTTTGGCCAGTTGTTTTGGTAATACACTGCCAGACCACAGGCTAGAATCCCCCAAGAGTCCCCCAACACCAGTAACAACAGCCCCCTAATTTTGCTTAGAAAGGCTAGAACCATGTCTAGCAGAACATGTTTGTTCTCATTGAAGAGGGAAGGGAGTGTACTTGACCTTCATCAGCACAAGGTCATATTCCTAGCCACAGACGGTGGGAGACATAAAGCAGTTTCATGTGGCTTAAAGCCAAATGCCAAAGTCAAGAACTAACTGATTACCTACTCTTAAAACTCTGCCACATATATTTCACACAGAAAACTCTTAACTCGCCCAGAAGCAATATAATTCATATGTATGGATAGACTGTGAACTTCAGTGTATCTCGGCTAACCAATGTGCTAAAATAAAAACAGCTTCTTTTTTTTTTTCCTTTTTTGGCTGGAGTGCTCAAGGTTCATTCAAATCATTGAACTGTGAGAAGAGCAAGGCTTCAAAGACATAGCTACATCCTGAAACCATGTAATCAGCAACTCTGAGCAGTTCACTTAACATAAAGCAATGGAGTGAATAACAGAAAGTGAACCCAGCAGCCCCATGCGTCTAGCTCTCTCCCCTCTCCTTCACACTCGTTCCCCTATTATTGCCGTGATGAGCTGTAACCTTTACCTAGAATGAACCACAGCAAGAAGCAAGGATGACATGAGGACATGAAAGGTCAACACTACCATTTTGTTACTATGCTTAAAGCTGACAGACACATAAAATACAACCTCATTTGATTTCTGTGGTGGCATTTATTTTTTCAATTTAAATTAATTTTGCACTGAAAAAGCTCTTAGAAATGTCTTGTCAGTGTGTGGCCACTACAAATAATAAATAGGTAAATAATAATAATAATAATAATAATAATAATAATAATAATAATAATAATAATAATAATAATAATAATAATAATAATAATTAAGACTGCCCCCTTAACGTGAAAGCTATTTCACAAAATATCAGCTCTGGTAGAATACTTTTCCACTGAACATTCACAAAGAAGAGCTAGACCAGTTCTTTGTCATTGCCTAGTTGATGTCATTGTGGGGTTCAAAATGAAAAGCTTGAATGATCTTCATTAGTATATTGTTTCTGTATTTTTTCGAAATGAAAAAAGAAAAAAGAAAAAAAAACCCAGTTCTCTGTACTTGGTAAACTCCACATTGCTTATACCCCACTTACTTGTAGCTAAGGGTTGCTTTTCTTCTTTTTACATAACCATTCATTCATAATAATTTATGGAAACATTATTTGGATATTACATTACATATTATAATTAAGGCGGCACAGTGGCTTAGTGGTTAGCACGTTCACCTCAGGAACGACAATGGGGGAAAAAAATTAGCTAGATAAAACAGGGTCCTGATTTACAGACAACCTCCCAGAACCACTTAAACTTGAATGAGTGATTTACTATATTCTTATGTTTTTCAAGTTCAGATTGTGATTCTGGAAGTAGACATTTTTATTTATTTATTTTATTTAAGTCAATGCAAGTAATATTAGTTGATTTCAAAGCTAGTTTCTCCAGTGTGCATATATTAAATCAATTTTTATTCAATTAATTTAGACCACATTTATTTCAGTGTATCTACTCAGTCTCTTATGATGCTTTGTGGTTATTGATTCTGGTGTATAAACAGGGATGTATAAAGGGATACTGTTATAATTGTTATATTTAGAGATGTGATATTAGATTACATTTGTAGATACAAAAGGATGAGTAAGGAAGAAACAATGTCTGGTTTTATGCCAAATGGTGATTTGAGGCTTGTGTTCCTCACCTTGGTGAGCTCTTAATATGTGACCCACTAGTGTGCGAGACACTGAGGGTAGTTTGACTGAGCAGACTGAGAAGTAGTTTGGGGACCACTACACTGTCTGGTGCTGTATTCCTTGGCTTTGTTTGGTATAAGCTTTGTATTTGGTCAAATACTTTATTCCCGCAGCTTTGTTTTATCTGCACACACCCTGATTACAAGTTTCTCTGTTCACTGAAGGCAATCAGCCAAAAAAACCCAAACAAACATGGAATTATTATTTTTTTTTATTTTAATTCCTTCAAAATCATAAACAGCATTGTTCTCTAACATTAAATATTTAGTTTAAAAATACTCAAAACTTTTCTTTTTTGATGTTGACTCAATTATGAATGAATGTTTGATTTTCACCAGCTAAATAAATATGTGTCGGCGTCCTGAATTATTTAAGTGCTATCCAATTAAAATGTTGGTCTAACTAACCCTACTCTTCTATGTTCTGCAAACATCAAGACATGTAAAGGCATTCATTCATCCATGCCTTTATTCTTCAGCAACCATTTTATCCTGGTCAGTCTTTATTTAGAAGCTAGTCTAAATTTTATCTATTTTAGTTGTATTTGCATTTATAGTGTATATACTGTACACAATAATATGTAAATTCTTGTAGCAGGAATAGAATTAGAAACCTTCAATAAACATACAAACAAGCTTCTCATACTTTGTGTTCTTTGATAACATGGTTGTTCAGTGTAAATGCACTTGGTTCGATCCCTCAGTGGCACAGCTGTCATTCCTGAAGAATAATTTTCTATGAAATATTAATTAAAAATATAACCTTTGGGAAGGCGGTGATAATTGTCTCTAGTGTTATGAAACATGACTTGTACTTGGTGAGTGTCTTACTACTTTCACTAGAGCTCTTATTTATCTGATTAAGAGTTTGTATAAATATATTAATAAAATATATTAAATAAATATAACATTGAACTAATTGATTTACACACCCACGCGCACACACACACACACACACACACACACACACACACACACACACACACACACACACCTAAATCACTTAGGCTGAAACCTCTAATGCATGTCAGTCAGTGCTAAAGACAGCCCATCTTTACCCAGTAATGAAGCGAGTATGAGAATAATGAGCTTTCGGCTAAAAGAGGGTGGGCAGACAAAGGGACAGACAGATATGGGAAGAGACATGGAAAAAGAGAGAGACAGAGAGAGTGAGCACAATGTGGGTGTTACACATTAAATATTAGGATATTGCAAAAGTGTATGAGAAGCAGGAGAAATGCAAGAATTTAATGTACAGGACAAGGAAGGTGACAAAAATGTTTTGAATTACACAGTTGTACAAAGTGAATTCACTGTGTATGATATTTTAGTTATTATACTAAACCAATCCAGCAATGTCTAATTATAGACTATTCAGCATACTCAATTTCACTTTGCAGTCCATCCAGGCAACTCCCTCAGTTCTGCTGTGAGTGCTCGCTCGCTCTCGCTCTCGCTCTCTCGCTCTCTCGCTCTCTCGCTCTCTCGCTCTCTCTCTCTCTCTCTCTCTCTCTCTCTCTGGTCCAGTAATGACAGCACATCAGCAGAAAACAGCTCCAATGCCACAGATGTATGGGTGTACGCCTAATAGTACAACCCACTATCAAGCTTTCTGGATTGAAAAGCAAGACCAACAACGGGTGCCATTTATTTTACGCATCCTGCCCATGGGCAGCAGGCTGTGTCAGTAAAGGATGCGAGAAATTGCATCTGCCAGATCATGTATATTCCGTCCTTCAGTAGTCTTTCATTCCTTATCAAAAAGCTCATTATGGCAAAGTAAATTGCCATCTTTTGTGTCTAAAAGAAATAAGGCATGGCAGTTGCTTAAAATATTATAATAGACATAAATGCGTGAGTATGCATGGTAGAATGCAAAGAAAGTTACCAATGAAAGACAGAAAAGAAATAAAACACTTAAAGAAAATCTCAACAGTGTTCTTCTTTATTATGCTCAGTTTCTTGGCTCTTTGTTTTTACAATTGCATTAAAAGACAGTGATTAATGCTTCTAACATATGTTTTCTCTACACCATCTTTTCATTCACCCTTACAGACATACAGGCTCTTGAATCCTTAAAGAGTAATAATGCCATGAGACATGGAGAAAAATGGATGACCCTGGTTTTTCTCCTGTCAGTCCACATAAGAGATTCAGCTATAGGGATTCATTTTTTCTCCCTTAAAGGAAGCCATAATAATCTAAATGTGTGGGCCATTGTCTAGGATCAGTCACCATACAAACCATGGGGACTACTCACAGCCACCTGGAACAATGTATGTGACAGAAAATGACTCTAATTGCAGCATATGCCTCCGTCATGACAGATAAATTAGCTACTGTCTGTATGCTGAGCAAAGAAGCCTCCCTTTTTAGCTGTGACACCACAGCAAAATGCCCTCTGTTTGCCTTTTTATTCTATGTAATAAATCATGGAACTAACACATGTCAACCAGAGCAAATAAGGAAAATATGCTGGTAGGGGAAAAAACTGATTTGGAGTTTGTCTGTGATTAATAGCAATGCTTGTACCCTTTCAGGTAAGAGGAGAAAGATTATTGGGGCTTGATGTCATGTTAAATAAGGAAGAAAACATAATGGAAAATTATGTGCTGCTTTTAAGTTAAATTAAATGTCATGAAATGTGCGCAAAACAAGTTACTTCCTGTTTTACCTACCTATCAGCCATAACATAAAAACCAATGAGAGGCGAAGTGAATAACACTGATTATTTCTTTACAATGGCATATGTGAATGGTTGGAATATATTAGGGAGCAATTGAACAGTCAGCTCTCAAATTTGATTTGTTGGAAGCAAGTGACTTTGACAAGGGCCAAATTTTGATAGCTAGGTAGCTAGGTTAGAGCAAAATGACAATAGTTTTCTGTGCCACAAACAAAGAAAAAAAAAAACTCTTTACTGAAAGCTGTCACTCTATTTAAAAAAAAATTAAAAAAGCACATTAATATAATCCTGTGTATTAGTAAATTATACAGTTTTTACAAGAGATCTTTACTGATTGTTGTCTCCTTATTAAGGTGGATACAAATTTTTGTTGTAGTATGTATGTCATGATGTTGGTTGGAATGGATATAATTTGTGTAGGAAGATTCACTATTCCTGCAAAATGTTTGGTTAGCATAATGACATTTGCACGCAATTCTTTGAAACATCATAGATCCACAGTAAAGCTAGTTTAGTTTAGACATGATTAACAATTCCCTTACACTTTAAAAAAAAAATCTAAAAAATCTAAAAAAAGCCAAAGTACTTGAGGTATAAATTAGCTGGTGACACCTCAGCCAACCAAAAATAGACTTGACTGATTTGTCCTGCAATTAAGACAGCGATCCTCTGAAGCTACCTACTTATACAGCTTGATGCAGACCCTCACACAGTGGGAGAATTCCCCATGGCCTCCATTACAGATCTGAGTCTGGATTCTCTTAATAGGGCTAACAGTAATTATAGGATGTCAGACGCAGTTAGTGGGTAATCAGTTTCCACTGATTGAGCAGCAACATTAGCAATTGGTGTGCTAGGGTGAGGAGGGATGCAATCTGATGTCTGTCTCAGACAGATTATCTTTTGAGTATTGCTTTACTGCTGTGATACCTACAAAGTCAATGCATACTAATACTCATAAAAAGGAAAGACAAAATTGTTCCGTCTTTTTCTTTGGAGCAAACTTGAAGTTGCATTGGAAGTGGAATTCTCTCTCTTTCTCTCTCTCTCTCTCTCTCCTCTCTCTCTCTCTCTCTCTCTCTCAGTGTGTGTGTTTAAGAAACCCATATATTACACATCACATCCATTAACACACTATCACTGTGGAGCATATTTAGATGCTATTTAGATGCTTAATGTTGCAATTGGATGCACACATGTATTACCATGTTAATCTCCAGGGCAGCCCAACTGTACCTGCCTGATTTTTACAGTCATTCATTATGTATTCGCTTGATGAGAGCAGGTGTTTAATTTGCAAAACTTACAGTCTCACCTCATCTACTGCCAAGCTAGCAGAAAGAAAACTGAGATGGAAAGTGAGGATAGATTGGAAGATATTAAACATATATTGATACAGAATAGGATGTAATTAATTAATGAATGCAGAAGAGCTACACTAATCTTGTCATCTGAATTTCTAATAAATTCTGTACATTAACAAGATCCAGCTGCTCAGAAACCTTATTCAGAATAACGCTTGTACCAAATTTATAAGTACAAGGATTAATCAGAAAGTGCATAGTTGTAGGTTTTCTGCTACAGTAAATGTGATCATTTATATTAGTGAACAAATATGTAATACATTTACATTTTTGCCATTTGGTAGACACCTATATCCAGAGCAACTTACTGCTGCGGGTTAAGGGCCTTTCTAAGGACCCAGCAGTGGCATCTTGGTGGACCTGGGATTCAAACTCACAACCTTTCAATCAGTAGGCCAACACCTTTACCACTGCACAACCACATCTCATATAAGAATACACATTCTACAACAACAACTACTACTACTACTACTACTACTACTACTACTACTACTACTACTACTACTACTACTACTACTAATAATAATAATAATAATAATAATAATAATAATAATAATAATAATAATAATAATAATAATAATAATAATAATAATAATAATAATAATAATAATAATAATAATAATAATAATAATAATAAAAAAACGGGGACACGGTAGCTTAGTGGTTAGCACGTTTGCCTCACACCTCCAGGGTTGGGGGTTCGATTCCCGCCTCCGCTGTGTGTGTGTGGAGTTTGCATGTTCTCCCCGTACCTCGGGGGTTTCCTCTGGGTACTCCGGTTTCCTCCCCCAATCCAAAGACATGTATGGTAGGTTGATTGGCATCTCTAAATTGTCCGTATTGCGTGAGTGAATGAGTGTGTGTGTGCCCTGCGATGGGTTGGCACTCTGTCCAGGGTGTATCTTGCCTTGATGCCCACAGGCTCCCTGTGACCTGAGAATAGTTTGGATAAGTGGTCGACAATGAATGATAATAATAATAATCAGAAAAATATAAATTCAATATATACATTTTAAATATAAATTTATCCCTAATAAGTAAGCCAGAGGTTGACAGTGCCAAGGAGAAACTCTGCAAAGCATCGGCGCATTTCCTTATGTAGAGCCCCCCTTTGTTGCCAAATATGCTTAGTGGTGAACGTGAACAACAACAGCAAAAAAAATTTGAAATATTTCAGTTATCTCAGGTGCCCACAAGACATCATGCCAATTTTAGATACAGTAATTCTTGGTAAAGTTCAGATGATATTATGAAAGTCTTCTTTCTTAAAATGCTGTCAATAAGCTTATTGTTATTAGTAACTCTTCCCACTGTGTGTAAAAGGTAAAAGAAATAGAAATTTGCTGCTACAACAAAATTAGAAATACATAGACTAGCATTTTTTAAATTAAAAAGATAAACAGGTCCTATTGTTTGAGTGGAAAATCCTAATTTCAATGTCAGTAAAATAACATATTAACTAATAAGCCACTTTTCTGATGAAAACACCAACATAGCTGGGATCTGCAGAAGCAAGTATGACTGCCAAAGTCAGAAAGATTTTATGCAGAAAATTTAAAGGAATTTTGTTTCAACAACCCAGCAGCTAATTATAAAACATGATGGCAGTGTGAAGAGAATTTCACACTATCAGCTGGATTTATGTAGTTTTTTTTTCAAGACTTTTTTCAATAGCTTCAGTTTTATTATTTTGAAACTTTCTAATAATGAAAATTGAGCATATTTTTTTTCCTGGTGCGGATGGGGGGGGGGGGGGTGGGGGGGGGGTCAGGGAGGATAGTTAAAATCAAGTGAGCGTGAAGGCCACAGCATATGATTTACAACAATTTCATACTCATCAAACCATTTAGAGATCTCTTTTCCTGTGAATAGGGACAGGATCATCCTGGAAGAGATAAATCCCAGAGAACTGCTTCATAATACAATAAAGGGGATAAATTCGAATAATCTCTTACCTTTTTTTCTCTCAGTAGACAAGTTGGTATAGTTCAATAAAATACATAATCTTCCAGACAAACATTTCAGAAAATTTCTCAATTGGGGGCTCTCTAAAGTCTGTCTTTCCGCTGATTATCAGTTGTGTAGCAAAGTACTTCTGAGGCTGTAGAAGATAGAGTTTGTTGTTGAAACATTACATTCAACTAGATGAGCTTCAGAAGCGCTTAGCATACATGGCTGGTGAAGGACTTTTGTCTAAAACATACTTTTTCGCTTGAAATCTACAACTGTCTATGTAATCTCACTGCCGGGGAGTCCATGTGTGTTAGAGGGGCATTTGGCAGTATGAGAGAAGGGTAAGCATGCCCTCCACTGTGAACTATAGTGTTTGGCAGTGGAACCATCTGTGCATTAGCCACATGCTGGGAACTGTAGTAATGACACCAGCAGCCTATTATTAATGAAGGCTGAGACAGATAGAAAGAGGGCAGTCAGGGATTTTTATACTGAATTTTTAGGGTTTTAGCAGAGAAAATCAGTATATTTTCCCAGCACCCCCAGTAGCCTCTGGGCAGGGTCATACAAAAGGAGGTTAGGGGAATTTCCTCATTAAGCAAGCGTTTGACTCCAGGTGAGGGATTGGTAAGGATTGAAACAGGAATTAGTAATGCATTGCCATGAATTATTTAAGGAACAGCACCCATCCATAAAATAAAATGATTAATTATTTTCACCAGAAACATTCATTGGAGCACACTGTAATCACAAAGATTTTCCTCCTGCTCTCCTTGCTGCCTGATAAAGAAAAATATGATTCATTGGTCTTTTCCACTATGGTGGACTTATGACATATACATTGCATGCAATAAGAGGAGAATGAAATCAAAAAGTAAAAGAGCACAGTATAAATTGCATATATACAGTGGTGTGAAAAAGTGTCCTGATTTCTTATTTTTTTGCATGTTTGTCACACTTTAATGTTTCAGATAATCAAACACATTTAAATATTAGTCAAAGATAACACAAGTAAACACATCATGCAGTTTTTAAATGAAGGTTTTTATTATTAAGGGAAAACTACATGGCCCTGTGTGAAAAAGTGTTTGCCCCCTAAGCCTAATAACTGGTTGGGCCACCCTTAGCAGCAACAACTGCAATCAAGCGTTTTCGATAACTTGCAATGAGTCTGTTACAGCGCTGTGGAGGAATTTTGGCCCACTCATCTTTGCAGAATTGTTGTAATTCAGCCACATTGAACCACCTTTTTAAGGTCATGCCACAGCATCTCAATCGGATTGAGGTCAGGACTTTGACTAGGGCACTCCAAAGTCTTCATTTTGTTTTTCTTCAGCCATTCAGAGGTGGACTTGCTGGTGTGTTTTGGATCATTGTCCTGCTGCAGAACCCAAGTTCGCTTCAGCTTGAGGTCACAAACAGATGGCCGGACATTCTCCTTCAGGATTTTTTGGTAGACAGCAGAATTCATGGTTCCATTTATCACAGCAAGTCTTCCAGGTCCTGAAGCAGCAAAACAGCCCTAGACCATCACACTACCACCACCATATTTTACTGTTGGTATGATGTTCTTTTTCTGAAATGCGGTGTTACTTTTACGCCAGACGTAATGGGACACAGACCTTCCAAAAAGTTCAATTTTTGTCTCATCAGTCCACAGAGTATTTTCCCAAAAGTCTTGGGGATGATCAAGGTGGTTTCTGGCAAAACTGAAACGAGCCTTTATGTTCTTTTTGCTCAGCAGCGTCTTGGAGCCATTTTTGCCCGGTCTCTTTCTTATGGTGGAGTCATGAACACTCACCTTAACTGAGGCAAGTGAGGCCTGCAGTTCTTTAAATATTGTTGTGGGGTCTTTTGTGACCTCCTGGATGAGTTGTTGCTGCGCTCTTGGGGTAATTTTGGTCGGCCGGCCACTCCTGGGAAGGTTCTCCACTGTTCCATGTTTTCGCCATTTGTAGATAATGACTCTCACTGTGGTTCGTGGCAGTCCCAAAGCTTTAGAAATGGCTTTATAACCTTTTCCAGACTGATATATCTCAATTACTTTCTTTATTATTTGTTCTTTGGATCTCGGCATGATGTCTAACTTTTGAGGATCTTTTGGTCTACTTCACTTTGTCAGGCAGGTCCTATTTAAGTGAGTTCTTGATTGCGAACAGGTGTGGCTGTAATCAGGCCTGGGTGTGGCTAGAGAAATTGAACTCAGGTGTGATAAAGCACAGTTACGTTATGTTTTAACAGGGGGGCAAACGCTTTTTCACACAGGGCCATGCAGTTTTGGACTATGTTTTCCCTTAATAATAAAAACCTTCCTTTAAAAATTGCATGATGTGTTTACTTGTGTTATTTTTGACTAATATTTAAAGTGTTTGATTATCTGAAACATTAAAGTGTGACAAAGATGCAAAAAAATAAGAAATCAGGAAGGGGGCCAACACTTTTTCACACCACTGTATTTCAATAATCACCTGTCAAGTCAACATAATTAAAAAAAAAAATTAAAAAAGAAGACCCCTCCTTGAACCGCCACCTTATTGTGGTGGAGGGGTTTGAGTACCCGAATGAACCTAGGAGCCATGTTGTCAGGGGCCTAGTGCTCCTGGTAGGGTCTCCCAAGGCAAACGGGTTCTAGGTGACGGGTCAGACTAAGAGCGGTTCTTATGGACTCTTATGGAAGTAAAATCGAGGACCGTTACGTCACCCGGACTGGCGTCACCGGGGCCCCACCCTGGAGCCAGGCCTGGGGTTGGGGCACGCAGGCGAGCGCCTGGTGGCCGAGTCTTTGCCTGCGGGACTCGGCCGGGCACAGCCCGAAGAAACGACGTAGGCCCACCTTCCCGTAGGCCGACCGCCCACAGGAAGGAGCATAAGGGTCCGGTGCAATGTGTTTTGGGTAGCGGTCATGGGCGGGGGCCCCGGCGACCCAAACCCTGGACAAAAAATCTGGCTTTTGGGACATGGAATGTCACCTCACTGGGGGGGAAGGAGCCTGAGCTGGTGAGGGAGGTTGAGCGGTACCGGCTAGAGATAGTCAGGCTTGCCTCCACACACAGCCTGGGCTCTGGAACCCAACTCCTTGAGAGAGGTTGGACTCTCTTCTTCTCTGGAGTGCCCCATGGTGAGAGGCGTCGGGCTGGGGTGGGCTTGCTTATAGCCCCCCAGCTTAGCCGCCATGTGCTGGAGTTTTCCCCGGTAAACGAGAGGGTTGTTTCCCTGCGCCTTCGGGCCGGGGATAGGTGTCTCACTGTTGTTTCGGCTTATGGGCCGAATGGCAGTGTGGAGTACCCAACCTTCTTGGAGACCCTGAGAGGGTTGCTGGAAGGTGCTCCGACTGGGGACTCCATAGTTTTGCTGGGGGACTTCAACGCCCATGCGGGCAATGACAGTGATACCTGGAGGGGCGTGATTGGGAGGAACGGCCCACCTGATCTGAACTCGAGTGGTGTCCTGTTGCTGGACTTCTGTGCTAGTCACAGCCTGTCCATAACAAACACCATGTTCAAGCATAAGGGTGTCCATCAGTACACGTGGTACCAGGACACCCTAGGCTGGAGATCAATGATCGACCTTGTGATCGTGTCATCTGACCTTCGGCCGCATGTCTTGGACACTCGGGTGAAGAGAGGGGCGGAGCTGTCAACCGATCACCACCTGGTGGTGAGTTGGATCCGCTTGCGGAGGAGGATGCCGGACAGACTTGGCAGGCCCAAACGTATTGTGAGGGTCTGTTGGGAATGTCTTGCTGATCCCTCTGTTAGGGGGGTCTTCAACTCCCACCTCCGGGAGAGTTTCAACCAGATCCCGAGGGAGGTTGGGGACATTGAGTCCGAGTGGACCATGTTCTCCACCTCCATTGTTGACGCAGCCATCCGGAGTTGTGGCCGTAAGGTCTCTGGTGCCGGTCGCGGCGGCAATCCCCGAACACAGTGGTGGACACTGGAAGTAAGGGATGCTGTCAAGCTGAAGAAGGAGTCCTATCGAGCCTGGTTGGCTCGGGGGACTCCGGAGGCAGCTGAGGCATACCGGCAGGCCAAGCGGACTACAGCCGTGGTGGTCTCGGAAGCAAAAACTCGGGTCTGGGAGGAGTTCTGTGAGGCCATGGAGAAGGACTATCGGAAGGCCTCAGGGAAATTCTGGCAGACCGTTCGGTGCCTCAGAATGGGTAAGCAGCTCTCTGCCAACACTGTTTATGGTGGAGATGGAGAGTTGCTGGTCTCGACTGGGGATATTGTCGGATGGTGGAAGGAATACTTCGAGGATCTCCTCAACCCTACTGACACGCCTTCTGTAGAGGAACCAGAGGCCGGGGACTCAGAGGTAGATTCATTCATAACCCAAGCTGAGGTCACTGAGGTAGTTCAGCAGCTCCTTGGTGGCAAGGCACCGGGGGTGGATGAGATTCGCCCTGAGTACCTTAAGTCTCTGGATGTTGTGGGGCTGTCTTGGCTGACACATCTCTGCAACATAGCGTGGTGGTCAGGGACAGTGCCTCTGGACTGGGCGACCGGGGTGGTGGTCCCTCTTTTTAAGAAGGGGGACCGGAGGGTGTGTTCCAACTATAGGGGGATCACACTCCTCAGCCTCCCAGGGAAAGTCTATTCCAGAGTACTGGAGAGGAGAGTCCGACCGTTAGTTGAACCTCGGATACAGGAGGAGCAATGCGGTTTTCGACCTAGTCGTGGAACACTGGACCAGCTCTATACCCTCCACAGGGTGCTCGAGGGTTCGTGGGAGTTTGCCCAACCAGTCCACATGTGTTTTGTGGACTTGGAGAAGGCTTTCGAACGTGTCCCTCGTGGCATTCTGTGGGAGGTGCTCTGGGAGTACGGGGTCCGTGGCCCTCTGTTAAGGGCTGTTCGGTCTCTATATAACCAAAGCAGGAGCTTGGTTCGCATTGCCAGCTGTAAGTCAGATCTGTTCCCAGTGCATGTTGGTCTCCGACAGAGCTGTCCTTTGTCACCGGTTCTGTTCATTGTTTTTATGGACAGAATTTCTAGGCGCAGCCAGGGGCTGGAGGGAGTCCGGTTTGGGGACCACAGGATTTCATCGCTGATTTTTGCAGATGATGTTGTCCTGTTGGCCTCTTCAGGCCTGGACTTACAGCATGCACTGGGGCGTTTTGCAGCTGAGTGTGAAGCGGCTTTGATGAGGGTCAGCACCTCCAAATCCGAGGCCATGGTTCTTGACCAGAAAAAGGTGGCTTGCACCCTTCAGGTTGGAGGGGAGGTCCTTCCTCAAGTGGAGGAGTTTAAGTATCTCGGGGTCTTGTTCACGAGTGAGGGAAGGATGGATCGTGAGATTGACAGACGGATCGGTGCAGCGGCAGCAGTAATGCGGTCTATGTACCGGTCTGTTGTGGTGAAGAAGGAGCTGAGCCGGAAGGCGAAGCTCTCGATTTACCAGTCAATCTACGCGCCTACTCTCACCTATGGCCATGAGCTCTGGGTCATGACCGAAAGGGTAAGATCCCGGATACAAGCGGCCGAAATGAGCTTCCTCCGTAGGGTGGCAGGGCGCTCCCTTAAAGATAGGGTAAGGAGCTCTGTCACCCGGGAGGAGCTCGGAGTAGAGCCGCTGCTCCTCCACATCGAAAGGGGGCAGTTGAGGTGGCTCGGGCATCTGTTTCGGATGCCTCCAGGACGTCTCCCTGGAGAGGTGTTCCGGGCATGCCCCACCGGGAGGAGGCCCCGGGGAAGACCCAGGACACGCTGGAGAGACTATGTCTTTCGGCTGGCCTGGGAACGCCTTGGGGTCCCTCCGGAAGAACTGGAGGAAGTGGCTAGGGAGAGGGAGGTCTGGGCATCCCTACTTAGACTGCTGCCCCCGCGACCCGGCTCCGGATAAGCGGAAGACAATGAATGAATGAATGAATGAATGATAAAAAAGAAGAGACATCCATGCTGCAGATTGTATTAGCTCTTTCAGCTTTTCCCTTCAGGGGTCGCCACAGCGAATCATCTCTCTCCACCTATCCCTATCTTCTGCATCTTCAACATTTGCACCCACTAGCTTCATATCCTCATTAATTCCATCCATATACCTCCTCTTTGGTCTTCCTCTTTGCCTCCTGCCTGGCAGCTCCACGTCCAACATTCTCCTACCAATATACTCATTCTCCCTCCTCTGAACATGTCCAAACCAGCTTAATCTGGCCTCCCTATCTTTGTCCCCCAAACGTCCAACATGAGCTGTCCCTCTGATGAACTCGTTCCTAATCCTGTCCAACCTTGTCACTCCCAAAGAGAACCTCAACATCTTCAGCTCTGTTACCTCTAGCTCTGACTCCTGTCTCTTCCTCAGTGACACTGTCTCTAAACCATACAGCATCATACAGAACTCCCAACACCTTTCTCCACCCATTCCAATCTGCCTGCACTCGCTTCTTTACCACTTTCCCACACTCACCATTACTCTGGACTGTTGACCCCAAGTACTTAAACTGCTGTACCTTCTTCACCTCTTCTCCCTGTAACCTTACTGTTCCACTTCCCTCCCTTTCATTCACACACATGTACTCAGTCTTACTACGACTGACTTTCAAGGTTCAAGGTTTCAAGGTTTTCCTCCACCTGCTCCCTGCTCTCACTACAGATCACAATGTCATCTGCAAACATCATTGTCCAAGGAGACTCCTGTCTGACCTCCTCTGACAACTGGTCCATCACCATAGCAAACAGGAAGGGGCTCAGAGACGATCCCTGATGCAGTCCCACCTCCACATTGAACTCCTCTGTCTGACCTACAGCACACCTCACCACTGTTCTGCTCCTCTCATACATGTCCTGCACCACTCTGACATACTTCTCTGCTACTCCTGACTTCCTCATACAGTACCACAGCTCTTCTCTTGGCACTCTGGCATACGCTTTCTCCAAGTCTACAAACACACAGCTCAACTCCCTCTGACCATCCCTATACTTCTCCATCAAAATTCTCAGAGCAAAAATTGCATCTGTTGTGCTTTTTTTGGGCATGAAGCCATACTGCTGCTCACAAATTTCCACTACCTTCCTTAACCTAGCTTCCACTACTCTTTTCCATAGCTTCATCATATGGCTCATCAACTCTATCCCCCTATAGTTGCTGCAACTCTGCACGTCAACCTTATTCTTAAATATCGGCACTAACACACTTCTTCTCCATTCCTCAGGCATCCTCTCAAAACTCTGTTAAACAAACTAATTAAAAATTCCACTGCTGCCTTTCCTAGACACTTCCAGACCTCCACCAGGATGTTGTCAGGACCAACTGCCTTTCCACTTTTCATCCTTTTCAAAGCCTTCCTGACTTCATCCTTTCTAATCTTATCTACTTTCTGTTCCACAGAGTTCACCCCTTCTACTCTTTTTCCCCTCTCATTTTCCTCATTCATCAGCTCTTCAAAGTACTCCTTCCATCTCCTCTGTACACTCTCCTCACTTGTGAGCACCCTTCCATCTCTATACTTAATAACTCTATCTTGCTGCACATCCTTCCCATCTTGATCCCTCTGCCTAGCTAACCTGTACAAGTCCTTCTCTCCTTCTCTAGTGTCTAACCTAGTGTACAACTCATATGCCTTCTGCTTGGCCTTAGACACCTCCCTCTTCACTCTGCGCTGTAACTCCTTGTATTCCTGTCTATTCTCTTCAGTCCTGTCCATGTCCCACTTCTTCTTGGCTAACCTCTTTCTCTGGATACTATCCTGAACTTCCTCATTCCACCACCAAGTCTCCTTATCTTCTTTCCTCCTTCCAGATGACACACCCAGCACCTTTCTCCCTGTCTCCCTGATCACTTCTGCTGTAGATTCCCAGTCATCTGGCAGCTCTACCTGACCACGCCTGCCTCAACTTCTGTCTAAATTCCTCACATCATTCCTCCTTTTTCAGCTTCCAACACTTTTTCAGCTTCCACCACACAGTATATCCACATTCCATCTCTCCATCATATCAGCCAGGTCTCTACCTTTCCCTGTCATAGTACCAACATTAAGAGTTCCTATTCTCAGTCCTACACTCTTACCTTTCCTCTTCTCTCTCTGTCTGCACACTCTCCTCCCTCCTCTACTACCAACAGTAGCCCAATTTCCACCGGCGCCCTGTAGGTCAACGGCGCCAATGGCGGTCGTTTTTGATCCGGGCCTCAACTGATCCGGTATGAAATTCAGAGTACTGACAATTCACATGGGTAAATTTGGCAATGTTTTACGCCGGATGTCCTTCCTGATGCAACCCTATCTATTTGGGCTTGGGATCGGCACAGAAGTCACTGGACTGTGACCCCCATGGCTAGATTCTGCAGATCGTATTAGAATGCATTGTGTAAATATATATATGAGTGGATGAGTGAGTGACAGCATCAGTCTACATATGTTTCTCCATGTTCTGACAGTAGCCTCTAGTAGGAGGCCATAACAACATATTTTTAAACATGGCTCAAGGAGGAAAGATGCTGGGCCTTTAAAATCAATTCAGTCAGGAATGGAAGTGGGATTTTAGTGATTCTGTGCTTTGAATACTCTGTGGTTTGGAGCTTGCTTTAAAAAATGAGCAGTCAAATGCACTTATGTGCAGAGGAAAATGTTACATCGAGTTGAAAACGTGCTCTTAAAAGTTAATGAAATAAAATGAGTCAGAAATAAAGATTGACTAACTTGATTGTAGATGTGATTAATAGAGTTATAACATATTTATACTTATTTTATTATTTTAGAATTGACCTGCTGTCTCATAAATGTCATAAATCAGTATACTCTGCATGTATTAATTAACCATAATATTGTCTCTTGAATGATACATTGAAAGATACATTCACTGTTCACTTTATTAGAAACACGTACACCTGCATGTTCATTCAGTTATTCAATCAGCCAATCATATGGCTGCAATGCAAAAGAATCACACAGATAGCTTCAGTCACACCAAGAGCTTCAGTTAATGTTCACATTAAACACCAGAACGAAAAATAGTGAATGAAATGAAAATCTCTGTGACTTTGCCTGTGGTATAGATGTTGGTACAGGAAAAGCTGATTTGGGTATTTCAGAAACTGTTGATCTCATGGGATTTAAACTCTAAATACAGACAAAAGTATTTACACAGTTTACACAGAATGGTATGAAAAACAAAAAACTCTGTGAGCTTCAGTACTGTGGGTGATGTCTTCGTTATAAGAGAGGTCAGAGGAAAATTGCCAGATTTGTTTAAGCTTCAAGGGAGAATATAGTCAAATAATCACTTTTGACCACACTGGGTTCAAATCCTTTCAGTCAAGAACAGAAATCTGGGGCTATTATGGGCATAACTACATGAATATGCAGGCGTAATGATATTCTTAATAATGTTCTTAACTTGTTGAAGGTAAGCATAGTATTGTGTTACAAATAACTTGAGCCTCTCGGGAGAAATGGATAAATATGAACTTGTATGCCAAATCTTTTGCCTTCACATTGGCCCCAGAAGATGAAGTTAAACAGCTGGAGACACATCTGCAGCCCAAACCTGCTATGAAAAAATCACCAAGACCTACTCTCAAGGAGCAGTGCAGGCTCAGAAGTTCAAGATGCTCAACACCAAGATAATTATTGTAGATAATTAAAAGGGTAAAAGTTACTAAAGTGGTACCAGAATTACTAAGAATTACTAAAAGGGCAAAAGTAAAATCATATGCCACATTGTGAGTGTGTTGAAATGTATAATGTATCATAGAAATGATACAACCCAGGGTTTTGTTAAACCAAAATATTTAACATTAGAGCTTTCTGCCTCCTAAATATAAAAAAAAATATATATTTTCAGCATATATTTGCATTCAATAAGTACATATGCATGTAAACATCTTCAAGTACATATTCAGGATATTTGCATTATTGTGATAAAACACTGTTGTACAAGAATGAAATATTATTATACACACAGGGGAGAGAGAGAGAGAGAGAGAGAGAGAGAGAGAGTCATGCTGACCCAGCCAGATGTGCTGAAAAGAAAGATGCATCTGTGTGCAAGCTCCATCAACCAATCACAATCCATCACACAGCATCCCTTTGGCATTCCTGCTTTTAATGAAAGGCAGTCAATGAGAGAAGAGCAAACCTTTATGAAGCAAAAATATTCCCTATTGAGTAAGGGAAATTAAAAGATGATTAATATTAGAAAACGAAAGAAAATATCTCTAGAATAATTTTAAAGGTTTGTATCAATATGCATAATTGGTGACAATTTAAAGGAAAAACCAACATAAGTTGCCTTAGTGTATGGACACTAAACTGTTCCTGCTGACAACCAGATCACATCCTATTTTGTTATTATCAGTCATAGTGCAGTGGCTCATCTGTCTTTTCTTACAGTTCACAGTACTGTAGAAACATTACTGTCACTGCAGCTTCCCACAGCACCTACAGATCTAATTGCAGATAATAAAATTAGTCACTGTTCCTATTGAAACATGAGGCATTTGAACAGTTTTTGTAGCTGAAGCATTGTATAACAACAATAATACAGCCTCCTTCAGAGTCTCATAGGTCTTTCCATCTTCTTCACTTCTTGCCCAATAAAAGTGGTCAACTGTAAATGCTCAGAATTTTTATACATGGCACAGAATGTGGCAGGATCATGTAAATACACTATATTTCCAAATGTTTTGGGAGGTCTGCCTTTACATGCACATGAACTTTAATGACATCCCATTCTTAATCTGTAGGGTCTAATATGGATTTGGCCCACTTTTTGCAGCTATAACAGCTTCAACTCTTCTGGGAAGGCTTTCCACAAGGTTTAGGAGTGTGTATATAGGACTTTTTGACCATTCCTCTAGAAGAGCATTAGTGAGGTCAGGCACTGATGTTGGACGAGAAGGTCTGGCTCGCAGTCTCTGCTCCAATTCATCCCAAAGGTGTTCTATCGGGTTGAGGTCAGGACTCTGTGCAGGCCAGTCAAGTTCCTTCCCACCAAACTCGTTCATTTGTGTTTATGGACCTTGCTTTGTGCACTGGTGCGCAGTCATGTTGGAACAGGAAAGGGATATCCCCAAACTGTTCCCACAAAGTATGCTGAAGCATTGTGTTTTTTATACATGGCACAATGCAGTCAGGCAAGTACCGTTCTCCTGGCAGACCCAGACTTGTCCATTGGATTGCCAGACAGAGACGCGTGATTCGTCACTCCGCTGCTCCAGAGTCCAGTGGCCAGTGTGCTTTACACCACTGCATCTGACACTTTACATTGCACTTGGTGATGTAAGGCTTGGATGCAGCTGCTCAGCTATAAAAAACCATTCCATAAAGCTCTCTATGCATTGTTCTTGAGGTAATCTGAAGGCCACATAAAGTTTGGAGGTCTGTAGTTATTGACTCTGCAGAAAGTTTTCTACTTCTGCGTACTGTGTGCCTTAGTATGCGCTTACCCCGCTTTGTGATTTTACATCACCTACCACTTTGTGGATGAGTTGCTATTGTTCCCAATTGCTTCCACTTTGTTATAATACCACTAACAGTTGACCATGGAATATTTAGTAGTGAGGAAATTTCACAAATTGACTTATTGCACAGGTGGCAACTTATCATGGTACTACGCTTGAATTCACTGAGCTCCTGAGAGTAACCTATTCTTTCACAAATGTTTGTAGAAGAAGTCTGCATGCTTGGTGCTTGATTTTATAAACCTGTGGCCATGGAAGTGATTGGAACACCTCAATTCAGTGATTTGAAGGGGTGTCCCAAAACCTTTGACAATATAGTGTATGTTTGTAGTTTTTGTCACCCACTTGAATGCTACATATGATATCACTTGAGGTAACGTTCACCTGAGATCTTAAAGAAAAAGTATTGAGTAAAGAATAGTTCTTATTTAATATTGTATTTGGTATTATGAACTTGGTGGGTTTTTGGTAAGAAGGTGGGTGAAGTGTGAAGATAAAAGAGAGAAAAAAACAGAAGAGAGTAAAGCAAACAAGCCTGGCAATGTGAACACAAACCCACAGTGCTGGTCTTAATAGAGTCACCTGATAAAACCAGAAAAAAAGACAACAGTAAGTGGCTCATAACCCCCTTACACACATACACACCAACTGAAAAAGGAAGATGTACAACAAAAGAACCCCGGAGGCCAACAGTTTTTTTCCCAATAAGGAGTGATGACCTGTAAAGAATGAGTGCACTGTGTCTGCAAATGAACAGTGAAAGGGAAAGAAAAGAGCATCCACAGTATCAAGCTGCAATCCAGAGCAACTAAGGCAGCACTTTGTTCTGCGAAGCCCTTATGCGATATACAATAAGTTACAAACCTTGAGGGCTTTTCTACAAACACCAGCATGATCATATTATTCATCAAACTGCCAGAAAGTGTTATTAAGAGAGATTTGTAGAGCATGCAAAAGGTAGAGTGGTTACAGGGGATCCGAGAACATCAGATGTAAAATTTATGTCAGTAAAACATAAAACAGCTGTGAAAGTAATGGTAGATTTTTGTGCCACATGAGGCTGTTTGAAAACAAGCATTATCTACAGAATCATATGCAGTGAGCTTAGTGAGAGACGCACATGTGCAGCAGATTGCTGACTGACAGCATAATTCAGCAGATGCTTGAAAAATCCTTGTATGGATGATGTACCCTCTAATCAACACTGTTTATTTTTGTACTCATTATAGCCAGAATGTAGAATGCCACCAAAGGAAAGCAATGTGTGCTACACGTCCAGATTCATAAGAGCATCCTTATTATAATTTAAGCATTTTTTTGCAATGCAAACAATTAAACAGGTGACAGAGGAAAAAATATAATAAATCACTTTGTAAATTGTTGGGCCACCATGAGCCACCAAAAAAGTTTCAATGTGCCATGGCATAAATTCTACATTCTTGAAGAACTGTACAATGTAAATGCATTCTCTAAGTTGGTATTCTGATAATGGTGAGACAGATAGTGTTAACAATATACACTGATCAGCCATAACATTATGACCATCATGGCACCTGTTAGTGGGCAGGATATATTAGGCAGCAAGTAAAAATTTTGTCCTCAAAGTTGATGTGTTAGAACCTGGAAAAATGGGCAAAAAAATGGGCAAGCATAAGGATATGAGCAAGTTTGACAATTCAAATTAATTAAATTTATTTGTATAGCGCCTTTTACAATGGACGTTGTCTCAAAGCAGCTTTACAAAAGTAGAGAAAGAGAATTTATGAATTAAAATAATATTATTAAACTATTTTATCCCTAATGAGCAAGCCTGCAGTGATGGTGGCAAGGAAAAACTCCTGTGAAAAAAACCTGTGATGATATGAGGAAGAAACCTTGAGAGAAACCAGGCTCAGAAGGGAACCCATCCTCATTTGGATGACACTGGACAGGAAATAATGTTACTGTAAATAATGTCCTATCTACAACAGCAACCAAGGGCTCATGAGGAACTATTAGGTCAGTGGAGTTTCTGAGTTCATTATAGACACTAATTCCTTGCTGTCAGAAGCCGACAGGTGTAATGGCAGATCTGTTATAGTCCCCAAGTGGCTCTGTCCACGGCTGTCTCATGGTCACAGGCTGTCAACAAACAGCAACAACAGCATCCAAACATCCCAGTACACCAAACACTCTATGCCCATGAACCTTCCAGATCTGCTCCTTTACCTAAGAAAAGCTATACATTGAAGGCTCAACTAAACAAAAGTGTCTTCAGCCTAGACTTAAACATTGAGACTGTGTCTGAATCTCAAACACTAATTGGAAGGCTGTTCCATAACTGTGCGGCTTTGTAAGAAAAAGCTTTGCCCCCTGCTGTAGCCTTTGCTACTTGAGGTACTACCAAATAACCTGCACCCTTTGATCAGAGTAGGCGTGGCAGATCATAAATAACCAAAAGATCGCTCAGGTACTGTGGCACGAGACCATTTAGTGCTTTATAGGTCAGTAATAGTATTTTATAATCAATGAGAAATTTGACTGGGAGCCAATGTAGTGTGGCTAAGATAGGAGTGATGTGTTTATATCTTCTGGTTCTAGTTAGGACTTTAGCTGCTGCATTCTAGCAGCAGCTAAATCCTGACTGATACATTTCATGAATGTTATTCCTATGTAGGTATGAACATAACTGCTGTGCTACAGCCTTTTCTAGGATCTTGGAGATAAAGGGCAGCTTTGATATTGGCCTATAGTTGGACAGCTGACAGGGGTCGAAGTCCGGTTTTTTAATCAGGGGTTTGATAACTGCTAGCTTAAATGATTTAGGCATATAGCCAGTGCTAAGGGAAGAATTTATCATTTTTAGAAGGAGTTCAGTAGCTACTGGTAATATCTAAGGAAATCTAAGGAAAGGCATGGGTAAAGGATCTAGAATGCAGGTTGAAAGTTTTGAAGATGAAATTAGTGAAACTAGATTAGGCTCTTGAAGGTGAGTAAAGCATTCTAAGCTCTGATCAGAAATAGTTATATTATCTAATGTGTTATCTATCAAATAACTTGGTTTTAAATTCATTCATTGTCTTCCACTTATCCAACCTATTCTCAGGTCACGGGGAGCCTGTGCCTATCTCAGGCATCATTGGGCATCAAGGCAGGATACACCCTGGATGGAGTGTCAACCCATTGCAGGGCACCCCACACTCTCACAACTTAAAGATGCCAATCAAACTACAATGCATGTCTTTGGATGGGGGGATGAAACTGGAGTATGGGGAGAACATGCAAACGCCACACACACGGCGGAGGCGGGAATCAAACCCCAACCCTCGAGGTGTGAGGCAAACATGCTGACCACCTAGCCACCAAGCCACCGTGCCCCCTTGGTTTTAAATTAATAATCTTAATTTTTTGCCTGATATTATAAATTTTTCCATTGAAAAAATACATGAAGTCATTGCTGCTGTATATAGAAGGTGTGCACTTTTCTACAGTGGTTTTACTCCTAGTTAGTTTTGCTACAGTACTAAATAAAAATTTAGGATTGTTTTTGTTATCTTCGATTAGGGCAGAGAGCTACGCTGATCTAGACTGCTAGAAGGAAAGCCTTCTGAGCTACAAAAATTCTTAGTACTGACTAAGAGAATTTTTGTAGCTCAGAAGGCTTTCCTTCCATGCTAACTGAAACACTGCCAATTTAGTTTGACACCATTTACATTCTAGTTTGTTAGCTGATTGTTTTAAAACTCATGTGTGGTCATCGTATCAGGGTGCTAGTTTCTTCTCTTTAATTATTTTCCTTTTAAGTGAAGCTGCAGTATCTAGGGTGTTGCGAAACATTGACTCCAGATAATCAGTCATCTGTTCAAGTTCTGTGGGGTCAGACGGCGAACCAATTATGCATGATAATTCTGAGAGACTGTTCTTTGAGAGGCATTGGTGGCTCAGTGGTAGGTTGCTCGCCTATCATGCGGAAGGCCCGGGTTCGATTCCAGCCAATGCCTCAACCCCAGCCATTGGATGCAATGCTGGTTCCAAGCCCGGAAAAATGGGAGGGTTGCGTCAGGAAGGGCATCCGGCGTAAAACCTGTGCTAAGTTGTTGTGCGGACTAGTTGGTCCGCTGTGGCGACCCCGAACAGGGAGCAGCCGAAAGCAATTCTGAGAGACTATTGGTAAATCTCTCTACGATAGCAGATGTAAATGTACGCTTAATACCGTGATGTGGCAAATTGAATCTCATGTCTAAGACGCATTTTAAATGAAACAAGATAGTGATCTGAGATAGCTTCTGACTGTGGAAGAGTGACTGTTTTCTATATTTAAGCCGAACATTAGAATAAGATCCAGAGTGTGACCTCCATTATGAGTGGGTCCTATTACATTTTGATTAACACCTACTGAATCTAAGATGGATACAACTGCTGTTCTTAGAGGGTCTTCTGACTTATTAAAATGAATGTTGAAGTTTCCTACAATTAATGCTTTGACTAAAGAAACAACAAGGTTTGAAATGAAATCTGCAAATTACTGAGGAATTCAGAATATGGCCTGAAATTCTGAAAATAACAATTAATCAACACTGTGATCTTATTTTTTTGTGGCTACATAAGTTAGGTTAGTATAAAGAACTTTGAATGTGTTGAATTGATGTCCTGATTTTTGTGTTGCGCCTAGTTTATCATCATGAATAACTGCGACACCTCCTCCCCTGCCTGTTAGACTGTTACGGAAGGTAGGCCCTGTGTTGGGCCACTAGGGGGGGTTTCCGGCAGGGGTTGTGTTATGTCATGTTTCGTCATTGTTTATGTCATGTCATGTGTTTTGTTTTAGCCCCGCCTTAGTCCTATTGTTTCCTGATTGCTGTTCACCTGTCCCTAATGTTTATCCTGATTATGTTATGTATTTATAGCGGCCTTTTGCCAGGGTTTGGGGCTGGTCGTCGTCTTTGTGTAGCGTCTACGTGTGGTGTCGGTATTGTGTTCATGTTTGTTTGTTTTAAGTTTAATAAACCCCTGTCTGCTGTCTATCTCCGCGCTGGGTCTGTTTCCTTCATGCTATGGATACCGGAAACGTGACATAAACATAGTTGATGTATATAACTATAACCAGGCGGACAAGCTTCATTTAATGCTACATACTCGTTTGGTTTAATCCATGTTTCTGTTAAACATAGAACACTAAATTCCTGATCAGTAATCAGTTCATTAAGAATAAGTGCTTTAGATGAAAGAGATCTTATATTTAACAGTCCTAGCTTCAGATCAAAGGTGCTGGCTGTGCATTCACTATGATCTAGTTTTATGTTAATCAGATTACTAAAACAAATTTTCTGATTGCTAAAACGTTTTTGTTTAGCTCGGGTGTTTTGTTTAGTCTCAATGTTATGAACGACTCTTGCAGCTAGCAGACGGTCTAGGTGTGTAGACCTCTTGCAGCTAGCAGACGGTCTAGCTAGGTGACGACTCTTTGCAGCTAGCAGATGGTCAGATTAGCCTGCTTGTATGCTCCCTGGCCCTGGCTCTGGATTGTAACCGATTAACTAGATCTGCTCTAAGACTATGTGCTATGCTGCAAGAAATGAGAGCAGCACCTTCTCGACTGGGGTGGACACCGTCCCGTCCTAACAGGCCAGCCTTGGCGTCAAACGAGCTCCAATTATCTATGAAGCCCACATTATTTTCGGAGCACCACCTGAACATCCAGCTTTGTGATGGCTAGATGACGGGATCAAAGCATCACCAAAACTGCAGCTTTTGTGGGGTGTTCCTGGTCTGCAGTGGTCAGTATCTATCAAAAGTGGTCCAAGAAAGGAACAGTGGTGAACTGGTGATTGGTGCACATGGAGAGCGAAGGCTGTGCAATGTTCTTCTAGAAAACCTTGGGTCCTGCCATCCATGTGGATGTTACTTTGACACGTACCACCTACCTAAGCATTGTTGCAGACCATGTACACCCTTTCATGGAAACAGTATTCCCTGATGGCTGTGGCCTCTTTCAGCAGATAATGGGCCATTCCACAAAGCAAAAATGGTTCAGGAATGGTTTGATAACCACAACAATGAGTTTGAGGTGTTGACTTGGCCTCCAAAGTCCCAAGATCTCAATCCAATCGAGGATGTGCTGGAAAAACAAGTCCGATCCATGGAGGCCCCACCTCGCAACTTACAGGACTTAAAGGATCTGCTGCTAACATCTTGGTGCCAGATACCACAGCACACCTTCAGGGATCTAGTGGAGTCCATGCCTCGACGTGTCAGGGCTGTTTTGGCAGCAAAAGGTGGACCAACACAATATTAGGCAGGTGGTCATAATGTTATGCCTGTTCAGTGTATCTTTGTATAATATCTCCCATTAGATATAAATTTGCAATGACTATTCCTTCTAAGGCTATGTGGGTCCAAAACATGGCAGCCAGATGGCTCCTACACTGTAACAACAGCACTGTTTTTAACCTTGTCATAGAGAGAAGTGTTTTTGTATGTGCATGATATTTTGGGGTAATTTGCTTGTGTGAAAGACATCAAGTGCTTTATTTTTTTTAAATTTAATTAACATATGCACTCATCTCACCCTGCTCTGAATTCCAGAGTGGCAAACAAAGCACTGCCTCCAGTAGTGAAAGGTACAGAGAGCGTAAGAGAAAAAAAGAAAGAATGAGAGAGAGAGAGAGAGAGAGAGAGAGAGAGAGAGAGAGAGAGAGAGAGAGAGAGAGAGAGAGAGAGTGAGCGAGCATGTGACAACAGAGCTTTGTTAAGCATACACAATTTAGTACACTTCTGTGAGCTTCACACAAAACCCTTTCTGATTTGAATCCCTTATTATTGTTTTATTTCTCCTTTCTTTACAAGACAATGCATCAACTGTCATTAATAACAGTTCTTCAGAAAGGAACATTTGTACTTTGCTAAATGTATCATCTGCATGTGCAATATATTTCTTTCTATAAATATCTGATCTATATTAAAAGTAATGCATTGCTTTAGACCATGGAATTCTTATATCGCTGTGGGCCTATTAGTCTCATTTACCACGGGAAGTTAAACAGTTGATGATGGAATTTAATGACAGAGAATAAAGCTTTATTTATATGTAAAATACGATCTAGTGACAGCTACATTAAAGATGAAAGATAAAGTGAGGTTTTAAGTGTGGCTAACAATGCAAATAATCAGTGAAAGCTGAATCATTCATTCATTGTCTACCGCTTATCTGAATTATTCTTGGGTCACGGGGAGCCTGTGCCTATCTCAGGCGTCATTGGGCATCAAGGCAGGATACACCCTGGACAGAGTGCCAACCCATCGCAGGGTACACACACACTCTCATTCACTCACGCAACCACACACTACGGACAATTTAGAGATGCCAGTCAACCTACCATGCATGTCTTTGGATTGGGGAGGAAACCGGAGTACCCAGAGGAAACCCCCGAGGCACGGGGAGAACATGCAAACTTCACACACACATGGCGGAGGTGGGAATCGGACCCCCAACCCTGGAGGTGTGAGGCAAACGTGCTAACCACTAAGCCACCGTGCCCCCCCAAGCTGAAGCATGAAAATGAAATCAAGCTAACTACACATTAGTTTTCATTCACAGTCAGTTGTACTTACTTTTATGTGTGGAGCATTCCGGAGAAAATTATTTTTCAGGACTCTGTTAATGTTGTGTATATCATAGCCTTTTTATTTATTTAAAAAGGCTCATATTGTATGTTTATCCTTTACGCAATGTTAATTGTAGTCATGTCAAACAACACCTGATTTTAATACAATTATTACAGCACCAGCACCAAATATCCCAAATATTTTATTTTTAGTAAATCTTTTTAGTTTTTAATAAATAAAATAGTGCTGAATAAAATGAAGAGCGACTACACATATTTGAGTGGTATAATAATGTAATTGTTCTGAACTAATGGTGGACTCAGGCTCAAATGTTGTTTTATCTGAATAATAACAATGTCTTTACATGATGCATATGGAATACAGTAATGACACTGATCAAACAGCATTTTTTATGTTATATGAAACAGTCACATCAGTTACATAAGGGAAGGATACTAATCACATGAACAAATTAAAGGACAGATTATCACCAGTGATTTGGGCAGAACCGTGTGTCGGATTCTTTATGCATCATTGTTGGTGACATATGCCTTTGCACTATGTATCGCTCCAACTCTGATTTCACTTCCTGTTAACAAGCCTCTCAATCAAGACAGCAACTTGTCACTCATCAAGGTGCTTCACTTGATTGCCAACACAAGTGTGTAGAGGGTACTTTTCCAGAGTGTGTGTGTGTATGCTGATGGGGGTGGGCTGTCACTCGCTCTGTTTCAGTGATCAGCTATGACAAGTCTGCTCAAAGACACACATCACTGAACATGCACCATCTCACATGCATGGTTGTTAAGATTAGTGTTTCAGAAATAGTCCACAATTTAGGACATTTTAGGCAAACCACAATTTTAAGTGAAAAAAAAAGCATTTGTGCTCCTAGTTACTATGATAAATCCTATGTACTGCTATTATTGTAAGCAGATTTGCTGTCAGTTTTACATATTTGTGCATTTTCTTTATTTATTATATGATCTTGATAACTAATCCCAACCAGCTTGTTAAATAGTTCTTTGCAAGCAGCTACATTGCACTGAGAACACAAGGCACTCACTGATCTGTCTTCTGCAAAAAGACAGCTCTGGCGCAGTTTCATTTTTTCATTTTTTGTCCTTGGCTTTGACAGGTCAGCTTTTCTTATCTGTTTATTTATTTGTTTGTTTGTTTGTTTGTTTGTTTTACCGGATAGGTAGTGGTAGGCTTTACATTTGGTTACCCCAATGCTTTTAGTAAAAGCTCACTTCAAAATCAGTGAAAATAAACACAATGAAAAAATGAAAATAAAAAAGAAACTAAAAAAAAATGAAAGCACTCCTATGCTAAACATTTAGGGGAAAAATGCCTCAGTTGCCAATAATGTTTAGTCAGATGTGATGTGTAAAGGTTTCAGTAACCAACCTAAAGCATTTCTATGCACTGAGAAACACACAAATGTTCATTGCATGTGTTACTAAACACATTGATTAGCATATTGATTAATTATTCATAGTAATCTATCCTCCGTTCTTCCTAAAGTGGTTTCAAATATTTCTGTATTTTCATCCATGAACACCCCTCTTTAAGTCATTCCTCAGCATGGCAAGTCTGGACTTTGTAGTCAATTTATTTAAAAAAATCTATTAAGCTTCAGGTGATGGATCACTACCCTGGTATTCTCCTGTAATGAGGTTTTGGTGATGGTAACGGTGAACACCTTTATAAAAGTAATGCACAGTAACACCAAAATCTTATCCCAGCTATGAAGCATGATGAAGGATACATAATAGTTTGGCAGTGTTTGTTTGAATAATGGTGGAAACCTCTCTGATTATGCTGACTTTTGTATTCTTCTCTTTATTTGATGCAGCTGAAAAACTGAACACACAGAAAAGTATTTTAAGTGACAAAAGCAATGGTAACTAACTATAATGAAGCCTAGCTAAAACAGAAAAAAATGTTTCCTTTGTTGTTGTTCATATTTATAACAAAAACAATTGACTTTAGTAAAAAGAAAGAAAGAAAGAAAGAAAGAAAGAAAGAAAGAAAGAAAGAAAGAAAGAAAGAAAGAAAGAAAGAAAGAAAGAAAGAATATAAAAACAAAATGTTATGACTACAGGTAAGCAAACATGGAAAGCAATAAAAAAGAAAAAGGAGTAAATGAAATGTCCAAATGTCATCTTGTAGTGGTCTATAGCATTGTTTTCTGTCTCTTTCCAGGAGTGCTATGTGCTAAAGGTCAGCATGGCTATGGCAGGAACGATCCTCAGGTAGGAGACTGGATTCAGAAGGACAGTCAGTGGTGAAAGCCCTGAGGAGCAGAGCGTAGAACCCCTGACAATTTTATTTACTCCCAAACAGCACACCAATTAGCTCCTGCTCTTTTATTGACTTTAACACTGTCGAAAGACAACCACCCCACTGTCAGCAGTAGTCTGAATAGCTATCACTATCACTGAAATGGCTTTGGAGCTTCCATGCTGAATGGTACTAAGTAGTAGTAGTAGTAATAATAATAATAATAATAATAATAATAATAATAAAAAGCTAAGTGCTTATCTACATGCAGATGAGAACAGTGAAAACTACAAAAAAAAATGCTTTTACTTTTTTTCCCCCCAGTCCTCAGTTGCTCATCCATCTCATTTAAATTCATGTGCTTTCTTTGCACTCATGCCTGCTAGGATACACAAATGAAATGGTAATATATTCAGATATCAAAAGTTTTTTTTTGTCTCAGGAGAAAACATTAATGGACTGTCTATGTAAGTATGTAAAGGCAAAAGGTTTTATTTCCATATAATGGTAGACAACTTAAAGTGTGGTTTTGGGACCCAGCTGCTCTGTAAGCTATAATGTACTTTTACAAAGGTGAAATAATCTAATGAGGCATTTAATTATGCACTGTGGCCACTACATTTATTTTTTTGCAAATTTTGGGCATCACTGTTGTTCCCGCTAACCTAATAATGTGGCCACTGAGTATGTGTTCCCACATACAGCAGTTGCACTTTAAAAAAGAAAAAAAAAAGATTTATCTTCATTTCAATCAGCAAGTACTCTTAAAACTGTTAAAAAAAAACTGTTTTAATAATCAGGTTATTACATGGTCATGGACATTTTCTACCATTTAGTAATACAGGCTTTCCTGAACTAAAATTTGTGTTTTAAATACACAACACGGTCTCAAGTAAATTTCGAGCATGTTAAAGTCTGAATAATCACAAATGTGAAAAGATTTACACGCTCTTTTCTAATTTCACTGAAAGGCATTAGTGCATTTCTTGTGCCAGAGTATCTGAGTATCAGAGTATCAGAGTATTTGATTGCAAAGTTTAAGCTATAGCTCATACTTGAGGAAAGTGTGATATTCACTAAAGACATCCAATAATTCCAGAATTCAGTCCCAGACTCACAAATATAGATTGAAGGAACGTAACGTAATACTGAGACCATTTAAGTCTTCAATTTTTAAGTGTTTGTTTGTACCTTTCATATGCTTGTTAAAAAACTGTTTAGAAAATTGGCGCAGTTCAAAAACACTTTCACATGTGAAACTTTTGAAAGACATTTTTCAGTCCAATCTCAACAAAGAATAGTTATATTAGATAAAGTGGTTTTCCTCTTCACGCTAAGAAACAGAATTTTCAGATGATTGTTTGTCTTGTGAATTGCTGGTGTCTCCTTAGGCAGTAATTTTCAATGCTTATGGCAGATAAACTAAGAGTTTCAATGTCAAGGATCTAAAATCAGGTAGGATTGTAGAATGTGGCAACAGGTCTTATGTTCACTTGAACTGGAAATTGCCATCTCCTTAATCAACAGCATCTAGTGATAAAGGGACAAACAAAGGAGGTTAAAATAGAGTGCTCCACTATGGGAATCCTGTTGTTGTTGTTGTTGCAGTCAGTTGCCATTTATCAGGAGCAATGGAATTAACATCAACACAAATGAAAAACAAATAGGAAGTGTGCACAAAAGCAATGGCAGAAAATCAGGATCCATTATGCTTTGATTTCTGATGCAGTGACCCGGAGCTAGTCAGGGCAGGAAGGCAGTGAGCGTGAATTCTACCAGCCTCATTTCCAACCTACTGGCCAGTCAATAACCTATTTAATTTAATGTCACAGCCAATGTGGACCAAGAGTGTTGACAAGAACCTGAATGCATCTTTGAAGAATGGGGTAAAAAAAAGAACTGTCCCCCAGCTGTGGGCACCAGATAAACAGAAAATGAAAAATTCAATCTCTTCCACCCTGAAAATGTCTTACCTCTTATAAATTATTAAACTCTGTAGCCTCCTGTAAAGTCTATCAAGAACTTCTACTTGAGGAAGCAATGCCTGTGATTTGAAGGGCCAGAGGAGAACAATTGCAACCTGCGATCGCTTTTCAGCCAGCCTGGCCTTTTCCTATTCCACAGCTCAATCCAGCGTTGCCATTTGCCAGTGTCTCAGTGTGCCCTCTCTGACACACAAAATACCTATTACTGTGTATGTGCAGTGATACAAAGTATAACTGGGTGTCTCACAAAATAAACAGAACACACTAGTTATGATATGTACAGACTGTAAGATCTGAATTTCAAGTGGCCCTTTTTCATATTGCTTTTCACAAATTTCTTTACAAAAAAAAAGCCACAGTTTGGGGATCTTTCTTGAATAAAAACCTTGGGGATTTTCAGAAGCATCAAGATCACCAAACACAAGTGCTTGCCATATACAGAATACAAAATGTGGACCAAATGAGCAGATCATTCAGCCACTTTCTTGTACTTAGCAGTTTATTATATAACATTGTACAGTTAGGTTACATAAACTGCACACAAATTAATAAAGTTAATGTTGAACCTCTATTATTACACTTCAAATTTGCTATTTTAAATTATTGTTGAATAAATAAAATAGGGTCTCCTGTTAAGAAAGCATGCCAACAAGGTAAGCAATGTCCTCAATAAAGATGTCTCCTTTTATGTACTTTAAAATATTCATATTCATATATCATATTCATCAAAATATTCATATTCATATATTCAACATTGGCTTCAAATGTTTTTTAACTATGACAACATTTGTAACCAAAGTTGAATATATGAATATGAAAATTTATGTTTTGTGCTGTAGATACAAACAATTTCAGCATTATGTATTGTGTTTATATCAAAGTATTGGGTGACAATGAAATTAATACTTCTCCTCACTCAAGACAAAATTATGCAAGACAAATTTATTTACTGCACCTTGAAGGTCAGAAATGTAAGTAACTGAGACACATATATTTTAGGCAAACTTCACCCAGTTTACACAATTCTCAAACAACTGCCTGCATATATCCATATTTATGTCTGAGGTCTCCATACCAAGGTACGTAATTTGGATTTTCATAACTCAACTCGGACACAAGTGCACACACCACAGACAGCCAATTCCACACTAATGACATTTGAAGGTTAGTTTGCAGGTAACTCTGTCCACACTGATCTGGCCAGTATCAGCCAATAAACCTTTAAATCTTGTGTCTAAAGAGCAGTTGACAGCACTAGCATTGTGTCCAGAAGTTGCAGTGTGTGAGTGCTGCCTCACCGTGATAAAGCATTCATTTCCCAGTTCCCTTTGTCTTCAATTTGGACCAGAGGAAAAAAGCCTGTCGATGATTTCATTAATTCAGTGTGTTTAATGAGCCCCAGTAATCTGCAACAGCAGGCCATGGCTGCCCTGCAGTGCTCCAAAATGAACACGATTAGAGGATTAGTCCCATGCATTTTTACTTTCATGGACTAATTTACAAACATGACAGTATCTGTCCAGGAGGTTGGCTGCTATGGAGGCTTTTAAAGATGTGAGCCAGCAGTTTATTATTATTTTTTAAATCTGATTTAAGCTGTGATTTTTACGGCAAGCTTTTCAGTTCCTCAGCGTAGACCTTACCACCAAGTGAGGCAACTTTGCTATCCAAATGGATTTGCTCAATGCATGGCACAAGACATTTAGTTTTCATTTACTTTAAATTTTTACTTTATAGTACTAATAGGGGAAAAACAAGTAGATTACAATATTTGTTTTAGAATGTTCTTTTGTTTACTATGGATAGTCAGTTAGCTCACTTGTTCATGTTCATGTGTATCACATGGCCACCAATGCATGTTATGATTTGCCTCTGATTTGTCTCTGCATGCTGATTGCTGAATTATCACTGGTCTGCTTTGGGTTCATTCCACATGTGCTGTGCTGCCCTGCTCATCATTATAATTGGTAGCAAATAGCGTGCTGTTCCACAGCCTTGAAATCCTGACTTAGGATTGTCTGATCTGCTGTTTTGAGTACCACTTAATATTACATGATTGTCCGATAGATTAGACTAAAAAGCACTAAAATGTGCTCTTATAAAGTAGACATAATTGATTTATTTTAATTGTCCTTGCTGCATTTTAATTCTTTATATGCCTATCTTTTTAATGCAACATATCTGCTATTTGCCATGTAAGAGAAACATCATGACCAGTCTTAGCTTTGACCAAATCACGTCAAGCACAAATAGCCCTGAAACATTATATTGTAAAATATTTCTTTAGATCATGAAACAAAGTAAAGCATAATACTGCAGAAGCAGTTTAATGCCTATTAAAATAGCCTTTTTTATGTGGATAAATAATAAAATGATTTAGATGGTTTTAATCAGTAGTAGTGTTTCAGATAAATATATAAAGTCACTTAGTATCTATAAGATGTGTGTATATAGGACACCAAATAATTTAAAACAAACTATTATTAAAATCAAGAACATTCTATAAGTTCTGAAGGATTTATTGTCTTACAACTCTCAGCATTGTCATGTCCCATATTCATGGCACGGGGAACTGCTATAGAAAAAAATAAACACAGTAGAACTTAATCAAGGCATTCATCTGTATGTGCTGCACTACCAGAGTTCACATTAATAGTTAGGTCAGCAACCAAACTTTACATTCATTAGTTTTCAATTCCTCTTCTAACTCAGTCACCACGTCTACAAACAATGTTCAGCCAAGCAGTCAGAGGCCATCGATGGGTTCTAAACCTCTACTTGCACTCTATAGAGGTTTCTGTATTTGCTTTTAATTTGTATCGATCTTGCTCCAAGGCTTCAATTTTACTGATGTCAAAAAGGTGAGAGAGCATTACAATATACAATGTTTTCTCTCCAGTCTTATCAGCCAGGAAATGAAAAGCAAATGGTACCTTTGTGCCAGGCCATGCAGCTGCCCAGCTGGTCTGGGCTTTGCCGCATGGAGTGAAATTGAAAAGGTCATGATGTCACTTCGTCGAACAATGACAAGCCTCTCCTTCCACTGTTTGGGGACTTTAAAAGTGTCAGCAAGATAAGGCAGGGAATGAGCCACTGCTGTTTTTTTTTTCACAAGAAGAGGTAGAGACAACTGATATTTACCAGAAGACCTGGAAAAAGCAAGCGAATTACTGAGTGCTGTGACCTTGGATTGATCAGCCACTGGATCTTTTGTTTCTTATTCTGAATAAGGGTCGCAGAACCAGACATAACAAATCAATAGCACTGAAAGGGTGATTGAGCATGATATGATAGCAGATTCTATTCTCTAATATACAGCCAGCCTTTTCTTGTTTGATTGTTTATTTTCTGTGGACAGTTATAGGATTCCAATCAGAATCTAATACTTTTTCTATCCCAAGGCTCCAACCAGTCTGCATTTTGCTAATTGTATCTACACTGTTATATATGAAATATTACGACACATCTTATATTATATATTATATTGCACAGGTACATAGAGGATTAAGTAAATTAATTAAGCTAGTTAAGTAGGATGTTTTAACTCAGGTCCAGGCTCAGTTTATACATTGCGCTGAGCCACTGCTAATTGCACTAAAACCACAGGAGCTTTAGTGGATTTATGAATCTGGTATCAAGATCACAACTCCTACTAAAAGCATTTATTAAGTAGCTTCTGAGCAGTGCCAGCTGATGCCTAAAATAGCTAATTCCTTATGTATAGATTTATCTCATGAATTATAATTTACACTATACATCATTTTGTTCAGAAATCTGAAACAGTGGAAAACAGGAAAAGAATGATTTACCTGAAACTGCCTGTTGTCAAGAATTTACTATTTTTTCCTGGTTTTTCAGATAAATCAGCAATCAGACTGAATGTGGATTAAATCACCCAGTGGAAATGGCAATTCGCTGAAGAGGAAAGAATGCTACAGTTACTTTTGGTTTGCCATTTTTGCATTTGTGAAACTTGGTCTCGTGAGCTGATATAGCAATTTCAGTGATTTTATCTTGTCAAAGTCTACAATATGTTATAAACTGTGGATTTTCTTGTCATCACTGTTAACTGGCGTCTAGAATTTGCTACAACCTGGATTGAATACATTTTTATTAACAAGAAAACAATCCATCTGCATTTTGACTTTCTCTTTTAAGAAAATATTTAAATTCCTGCTCTTAGTCTCTCTTTCTTTATATGGCCCATGCACCTTGCTATTCTCTTGGCCTAATGTTTGAATTACTAGCTTAAATGACAGCTTTGGCTTGCGGTATTGCTGAGGCCCAGCACTTGCAAGGATTCAAAGGTCCGTGGATTTCGGTGGCTGTCAGGGGCAGATGGGAGTGTGTGGTGGGGAGATAAGTCGATTCGGACGACACCTTTGCGGCCCCTTTGACAGCCTTATTAACAAGAGTATGCCGAAGGAGAATACTCTATCATCTGAGGAGATCTGAAAGTGGGTTTGGGAAAGGGCAAAAATACCCTTATCACCAGGACACTGTGGATTAAAGCCTGGTTCCCTCTGATAAATTAATTATTCCCTTTTATCTCTAAAGCTGTCAGACAAACACACCTAAAGCTAGTGCAGAGTCTAGGTAGTGATTACCTGCCAAAGGACATACAAAGATTGTATATTGAAGCCTTTCCAGCAAGATGTACATGTTTGAAGGAGAGTTTGTTAATTCCATTGTATAGTAGCACAGTGACATTTTCAAACCTTTGGGACTATTTAAAATTTTTAAGCCAGAAGTTAAGGCTTCCCTTAATGTGAACAAAAAGAAACACTACTTTACTGTTTCATTACTGAAACAGTGGCTTGAGTAATTAAATTAAAGAAAAGTATGCTCTGTATTAAAAGATGTGCCAATGAAATAAAAATAAACAATGGCAAAAGTTATGTTGAGGTTCAACCATAAAGAGCTTTTCAATCCTGCCATGGCTCTACAGCTCAACTAGTGTGTGCTGAAGTGAGAAGCCATGCCTCACTCTTCAGTGAACAACATTACCCAGTACACAGATATGACAGCCTTCTGTTTAACTCATACATAACAAACTGAATTATTAAACAGATCATTTCATTTGGATAATTAATTGTTCTCCTTCCACCAATGCTAGAACTAAACATTACTAATTATTATCCCAGCTAGAATGTATACAAGTAGTGAAACTCCACTGATCCATAAGTATGACTATGGAATTTAATGAGCTTTGCACAATATATACAAGTTTATCTAAATCTTAAGAATATATACAATATAATCTTTCTTTTATGAAGTATTTACTGAAAACGAATAAAACGATTTTGAAATATACATTTTTAAATATAGTTTTTTTGGTCTCAATCACCAGTCATAAAACACCTAAGATCCCAGCACTCTGTTACCTGCTAATGTAAAATAAGTGGTAGTTACTCACATGTAAAAGATTCTGACAGATGAAAGGCAATTCCTATGCACACACTTTTCATTATCATAACAATGTCCTGTCTCTTCGAAGAAACAAAGAGTAAGTGGGGAGAGTGCCTAAGCCAATATAATGTAATGAATTTTAACATCTTTCATATTTAATTTCCCCAAATTCATCCTATATCTTGCTGGGCTTCTATTTAAAACAAAAACTGATTGCTGTAACAGGTCTATAAATGTCTGTTGTTGTTGTTTTTTGTCGTTGTTGTTGTTGTTGCTTTGAAATGGGAAAGACAGTATTTGGGAATCTTAAACAAAGTAGACAGTAGATTTCTTATCATTGTATAAACCAAGCTTTTTGCTTGACCCTTCACTGCCCATTTGCTTCATGTGCTTGTCATGGTTCAGCAAGTGTTGATGTGCCCCTATCAAGACAATGTACAGACAAGATGTACCATAGACAAACATGCATTTAACATGTATTCTACTGCATTTACAATTTAAACTTACTCAATTGTAATTGAAAATTCAAGGAAGCAAACAAAAACTGCTGTGATGTATGTCATCTCATGGATGGCAGCTTTCTACCTGAGATTATTCTCAGCGAGACTGATGCATATCCTGGAGATGCTGCAAGATGTTGTTCCTCTTTCTGAAAAAATTTTGCTCTGCATCACATTCCTTTCTTGTCTCTGGTACAGCTCAAGACATGACCCACCATCCCTCAAAATACAAGGAAGACATACATGATGTCTCTTCTCTGTACTGTTACCCAGGTGGTGGAATGAACATCCCCTGGTTGTCTGAACAGCTGAGTCACTGTAAAATTTCTGTTTTTTTCAGTTGATGGTATTCTTAAACCCTGACTTATTTTACTAGTATGAGGATATGAATTTGATGACAGGTTATAGAGGATTTCTGTAAGTACAACTGTTAAACACTGTATCTGATGTGGAACACCTCAGACTGAGAGATGTGTCAAAGGGGCTAAACTATACAGTAAATAATTTAAGATTTTATTAACATTTAAATTTGACATTGGAAGTGGAGAAGCAAGAGGGAAGGGGAGGGGTGTACTATGCCAATTGTGCAGATGTTACTGTGCTCCTCTTAAGTTACAAATAAGAGAAACACATCTCTTAGCTCTGCAGAAAATATTACCCAGAGGCCAAGCTGGATACCACTGGTGGACTGCTGTCTCTTGTAACCTCATATTTGTTCGCCTGAACTAGGCTAGCTTGAAGAGAATGACCTTTAGGAGCCTGACAGGAGGGTAGATACCCTGCTAAACAAAAGGCTCTGTCTATTTGGAAGCATGGGGGTCATGGATCGTTTGCCCAGAGGTATTCAGTGACCATCAGGATGTCAAAGATAACAAGCAGGGATCAAGCCTCTTTGTCTGCCTCTGCATGTGCAGTTTCAGCTGGGAGAGACCTTTAATAAGACACCCTGACACTAGTGAGCTCAAAATGGACCACAAAATATTATGTATATTGTAATTATTACAACTATTAAAATATTTAAATAATTTCTAAATCACTGCAAACATTGTGAACTAAGACATTCTGCCTAAACTTTTGGAAAAACTTTTCCAAAAACACTGATAAAAATGACCCAAATTAGACCTTGATCATTGTCAATTTTATGTCTAAATATTATTGCATTAGGTAAATATATTTTAAAGAAATAAAATGTAAATAAAATATTGCAACTGGCTTTGGTATTAAAAATGACTTGGTTTACTTAACATTGGCCTTGTTAATTTTATAAAGTTAAAATTTTATAAAGTTTTGAGTTTGTGTGTCTGTTATGCCTTGTGATAGACTGGTGTCTAATCCAGGATGAAGTCACCCACTACCTTCATTATTAATTATTATCATTAATTAATTATCATTATTATTATTCATTCATTGTCTGCCGCTTATCCGATCTACTCTCGGGTCACGGGGAGCCTGTGCCTATCTCAGACGTCATTGGGCATCAAGGCAGGATACACCCTGGATGGAGTGCCAACCCATCGCAGGGCACACACACACACTCTCATTCACTCACACAATCACATACTACAGACAATTTAGAGATGCCAATCAACCTACCATGCATGTCTTTGGATTGGGGGAGGAAACCGGAGTAAACTCCACACACACATGGAGGAATCGAACCCCCAACCCTGGAGGTGTGAAGCAAACGTGCTAACCACTAAGCCACCGTGCCCCCCCAAACTCATTATTATTATTATTATTATTTAAAAGTTCTCTTATTTATTGTATACTACTTAATTTAGATAGACAAATTTGTTTAGCTGTTTCTTTAAGTGAAATGAACTATAGCTCTCAAAAGCAACGTCTCCACATGCTTTTTTTTTTTTTTTTTGCTTTTTTTTTTTTTTTCAGTGCCCTTTCTGTGTCTAATCTCAACTGTTTTGGTACAAATTGATTGCTGCTGTTATTTTGTGTGCATAACATTTAAAATGAGACGGTCTACACATGGGACTGGATAACACTTCAGTGTCTTTAATCACACACACTGTATATAAATTCATGTCTGCTTCATATTTGAAACATATAGGCTGATGCTGGAATTCCAATTGGTGAAAATAGGGTAAACACTGAAAACAATCTAGCCATGGGGGTCACAGTCCAGTGACTTCTGTGCCGGTCCCAAGCCCGGATAAATAGAGAGGGTTGCGTCAGGAAGGGCATCCGGCATAAAACATTGCCAAATTTAACCATGCGAATCGTCAGTACGAATTTCATACCGGATCGGTCGAGGCCCGGGTTAACAACGACCGCCATCGGCGCCGTTGACCTACAGGGCGCCGGTGGAAATTGGGCTACTGTTGGTTGAAGAAGTAGAGGAGGGAGGAGAGCGCACAGACAGAGAGAGAAGAGGAAAGGTAAGAGTGTAGGACTGAGAATAGGAACTCTGAATGTTGGTACTATGACAGGGAAAGGTAGAGAGCTGGCTGATATGATGGAGAGAAGGAAGGTGGATATACTGTGTGTACAGGAGACCAGGTGGAAGGGTAGCAAGGCTCGTAGTATAGGAGCAGGATTCAAGCTGTTTTATTATGGTGTGGATAGTAAGAGAAATGGGGTAGGTGTGGTCCTGAAGGAGGAGTTTGTGAGGAATGTTCTGGAGGTGAAGAGAGTGTCAGACAGGGTGATGAGTCTGAAGTTAGAGATTGAAGGGGTGATGTTGAAGGTTGTTAGTGGTTATGCCCCACAGGTAGGTTGTGAGTTGGAGGAGAAAGAGAGATTCTGGAGTGAATTAGATGAGGTGATGGAGAGTATTCCCACGGGTGAGAGAGTGGTGATAGGAGCGGATTTTAATGGACATGTTGGTGAGGGGAACACAGGTGATGAGGAGGTGATGGGCAAGTTTGGAGTTAAGGAAAGGAACCTTGAAGGACAGATGGTAGTGGACTTTGCTAAGAGGATGGACATGGGTGTGGTTAACACTTATTTTCAGAAGAGGGAGGAGCATAGAGTGACTTACAAGAGTGGAGGTAGGAGAACACAGGTAGACTACATCCTATGTAGAAGAGGCAATCTGAAAGAGATTAGTGACTATAAAGTGGTAGTGGGAGAGAGTGTAGCCAGACAGCATAGGATGGTGGTGTGTAGGATGACTCTGATGGTCTGTAAGAAGAAGAGGTCAGAGATAGAGAAGAAAACCAAGTGGTGGAAGCTGAAAAAGGAGGAATGTTGTGAGGAATTTAGACAGAAGTTAAGGCAGGCTCTGGGTGGGCAGGTATTGCTGCCAGATGACTGGGAAACTACAGCAGAAGTGATCAGGGAGACAGGGAGAAAGGTGCTGGGTGTGTCATCTGGAAGGAGGAAAGAAGATAAGGAGACTTGGTGGTGGAATGAGTAAGTTCAGGATAGTATCCAGAGGAAGAGGTTAGCCAAGAAGAAGTGGGACATGGACAGGACTGAAGAGAATAGACAGGAATACAAGGAGTTACAGCGCAGAGTAAAGAGGGAGGTGTCTAAGGCCAAGCAGAAGGCATATGACGAGTTGTACACTAGGTTAGGCACTAGAGAAGGAGAGAAGGACTTCAGGTTAGCTAGGCAGAGGGATCGAGATGGGAAGGATGTGCAGCAAGTTAGAGTTATTAAGGATAGAGATGGAAGGGTGCTCACAAGTGAGGAGAGTGTACAGAGGAGATGGAAGGAATACTTTGAGGAGCTGATGAATGAGGAAAATGAGAGGGAAAAAAGATTAGAAGGGGTGAACTCTGTGGAACAGAAAGTAGATAAGATTAGAAAGGATGAAGTCAGGAAGGCTTTGAAGAGGATGAAAAGTGGGAAGGCAGTTGGTCCTGATGACATCCCGGTGGAGGTCTGGAAGTGTCTGGGAGAGGCAGCAGTGGAATTTTTAGCTAGTTTGTTCAACAGGGTTTTAGAGAGTGAGAGGATGCCTGAGGAATGGAGAAGAAGTGTGTTAGTGCCGATCTTTAAGAATAAGGGTGACGTGCAGAGTTGCAGTAACTATAGGGGGATAAAGTTGATGAGCCATACAATGAAGGTATGGGAAAGAGTAGTGGAAGCTAGGTTAAGAAAGGTAGTGGAAATTTGTGAGCAGCAGTATGGCTTCATGCGCAGAAAGAGCACAACAGATGCAATTTTTGCTCTGAGGATTTTGATGGAGAAGTATAGGGATGGTCAGAGGGAGTTGCACTGTGTGTTTGTAGACTTGGAGAAAGCGTATGACAGGGTGCCAAGAGAAGAGCTGTGGTACTGTATGAGGAAGTCAGGAGTAGCAGAGAAGTATGTCAGAGTGGTGCAGGACATGTATGAGAGGAGCAGGACAGTGGTGAGGTGTGCTGTAGGTCAGACAGAGGAGTTCAATGTGGAGGTGGGACTGCATCAGGGAATCGGCTCTGAGCCCCTTCCTGTTTGCTATAGTGATGGACCAGTTGTCAGAGGAGGTCAGACAGGAGTCTCCTTGGACAATGATGTTTGCAGATGACATTGTGATCTGTAGTGAGAGCAGGGAGCAGGGAGCAGGTGGAGGAAAACCTGGAGAGGTGGAGGTTTGCGCTGGAGAGAAGAGGAATGAAAGTTAGTCGTAGTAAGACTGAGTACATGTGTGTGAATGAAAGGGAGGGAAGTGGAACAGTAAGGTTACAGGGTGAAGAGGTGAAGAAGGTACAGGAGTTTAAGTACTTGCGGTCAACAGTCCAGAGTAATGGAGAGTGTGGGAAAGAGGTAAAGAAGCGAGTGCAGGCAGGTTGGAATGGGTGGAGAAAGGTGTCGGGAGTTCTGTGTGATAGGAAAATATCAGCGAGAATCAAGGGGAAGGTGTACAGGACAGTGGTGAGACCGGCCATGCTGTATGGTTTAGAGACAGTGTCACTGAGGAAGAGACAGGAGTCAGAGCTAGAGGTAGCAGAGCTGAAGATGTTGAGGTTCTCTTTGGGAGTGACAAGATTGGACAGGATTAGGAATGAATACATCAGAGGGACAGCTCATGTTGGACGTTTGGGGGACAAAGTTAGGGAGACCAGATTAAGATGGTTTGGACATGTTCAGAGGAGGGAGAGTGAGTATATTGGTAGGAGAATGTTGGACATGAAGCTGCCAGGCAGGAGGCAAAGAGGAAGGCCAAAGAGGAGGTATATGGATGGAATTAATGAGGATATGAAGCTAGTTGGTGCAAGGGTTGAGGATGCAGAAGATAGGGATAGGTGGAGAGAGATGATTCGCTGTGGTGACCCCTGAAGGGAAAAGCCGAAAGAAGAAGAAGAAGGGTAAACACTGAAAACGTATTCTGAGTTACAAAGACAGTAAAAAATTTTCTTTCCAAAACTGTGATGCAGCATGTGCCTTTTTTAAAAAAAACCTAATTGCACTAAGTGCTAAGCCACAGGACGGATGAATGTTGCGTAAACTATTTGCCAAAGTGACTGCAATATAATTAGTTGTTAAGTGCACAAATTATTAAAAGCTCTGTCACATGTATAGAAAAAATGTAATTGTATTTGAGCCAATGATGCAAACTGATGTGTATGAGTGAAGGCAATGTCATGCAGAAACTATTCTAACATATAGTGATTTAGTCTTAGGGCAGGGAAAACAATAAAATTTGCAGGACAGGAAGTTACTTGTCATTCAGATGATGTCTTCCCTTTTGATTCTGGCTAATCTCTAAGTTTCTTCATGTCATTTCTTCAAGGAGATTTTACCTGCCACAGTTATGCCACACCTGCCAAACAAACTGGTGTGTTCATTAGGGATGCTAAAGCTGCTTTGTGAGAGTATCTATTATAAAAGGTGCTGTACAGATAAATTAAATTGAATTGGAGTTAGTGGAGTTGGAGTGTATGAGGGATAGGGCTGTCACTTCCTAAAAAAAATCAAGTTCAAAAGAATTTCAGATGTCAGTCAATTCACACAAACATTCTTTTCAGTATTTTATTAACACCCCATACAATGTAACTGAATAATATGTAGTCATACGAGGTTATATGCTTGGCACTACTCCACTCATCTGTGCCTCTGTCCGACCTTCTGCTGGCTCATTAGGGTGGTAAGTCTATAGGTGAGCCTCGAAGATTTGAGTTGTAGAGATCTAAGTTTTTTACAAAGTCGACAAGCAGCTTTATCTTTGACTGTAACTTTGCCATATGGTGTAGAACACAAAATACTTGCTTTTTATATGATTTTACATGATTTCCACAGTTTCGTTGCTTGCTCTTATCTTCCATTTTCATGTCATTAGCTTAATTTACTGATAGGCCAAGAGCGCATTCAAAACTCTTAGGGTGCCCACTGCTGGATCAGATACTAAACAACAGAATTAAAAGCTGTCTAATGCATTTTTCATGTCATGTTCCAACATATGTTCGAATATTGGTTAAAAAGTGACAGACCTAATGAGGGATATTTTGTGTCTCTGACATGACTTGCATGTAAGTAACATCAGGTAGGCTGCTGTTGGCGTGCGTGCGTGCGTGCGTGTGTGTGTGTGTGTGTGTGTATTTGGGGGTTATAGGTTGGTGAGGGACTGTAATGATGGAAGCTGGTTGTAAGGGCATGCTCAGTAACAGGTACTGGTGTGAGTGTGTGTGTGTGTGCCATTAGAAATATCCATTAACCTAGTGTCACAGCAGCTGTAATCAGTGTCCACCCAGACTGCCTGCCAACAGCCTATTATCTGCACCATGTCATATTAATCTAAAAGGAAATAAAAGTGCCCAGGCTGTCTCATCATTGCTTTGACAGACAGCAGACAGAGGTGGAGAGACTCAGTGAGGTCTTGTAGAAAATGAACACCAAATCACCCACCTCCATTCTGCTAAGAAAATGAAAGCCAATCTCAACCACTGTCAACTTTGAATAAAGTCTGCCAACAAAAAAAAATAAGAAAGTGCCCACTTTCTGGGTTAAATTGCAAGCTAACTGTTAAAGCAACAAATGAAAGAAACAACAAATACCAACAACAAACATGGATGACACTAGCCTCGGACCTTGCATGGAATCTATCGTAAATTACAACGTGATTAAATTATAATTTTCACTAAATAAATGGATATAGTTATCAAGTAAAAATGATTGAAATATGGTAAAGTAGAATGTGTTTTACTGTTCCCTATTCAGCACTTAAATGCTAAGTTTGTAGCAATGCTAACGCTATGTGGAAAATGCAAAGTGTAAACTGCAAGCATTAAACAACATTAACTAGCAGCTATGCCATTTTTACTGGACACTCTGATGTAAACACTTTGCTGTATGTTGTCTTTGTATTTTATATCTAAATAGGTATTTATTAGAAAACTAGTTTGGAAACTATGCAAATCCTACAACACAAGTTGCAAAAGTTAAGTTAGCTGATTCTATTGAATTTTACCTAGCATAAATGAGCTCTTAGCTAATCGCAATTCTTTTAATAGCTATATGCTTACACAATGTATTTAATTATTTTTAATAGATTATTACATTATACTGTAATTATAAATGTGTTCATAACATGTATATGTTCATATTCTTTCCTCCTCACAGTGAGCTATATGCAAATTATTAACTCCCTGTATCGCACCTGATTTCTACAGCTGGCTCTACATCCTGATGAGAAAGTGAATTTCAGTACTCACCTCTTTTCAGGAACACCACTGAACTTAGTTAGGGACATTGACCTGTGTTTCTTCAAGGATATGATGTCTATTAACAAATGGATTACATGGGGGGAGTTGTGTAGAGCTATATATGGGTAGGATCCCATAATTGTAGATCACATTACTGAAATCTGAAAGTGTTTGCAATTGTGTGTGCTTCTACACTCAAAAAAATAATATGCTAGATTTGCTTAAAAAATATAGTGCATAATTTTTTCAAGCCCCTTTTTAAGTAAATTTCACCCGGAATTTTAAGAAATTTTAACAAAAACTCCTTAGTAGGTGATGCTTAAACATTTCTGCCATAAACATTTTGTTTAATCCACTATAGAATTTAAGATAATCTATATTGTTAATTTTAACTTCATGAATTTTAAAATACCTAGCTAAAATTAAATAGTTAGATATTACAATGAGTGGAAGAAATAACAGTCAGTTGAAGAACATTAAAGTCTTCATTATTTTTTTGACAAACGTAACTTGTCTTAAACATTTATGTTCAGCAATTTACACCTTTAATACAAATATGCATCTCTGAAACATATACTACTGAACAACAGTAAACATTCTATACCAACAGTATATGCTTGTGTGTTTGTGTTTAGAGTTCTATGCATCTTTGAATCTTTGAAACAGTAAATCAATAATTGTTCAATTGTACAATGTATTGATTATAATATTACTTTAGGAAACACAATGGACAGATCAATACATGACCTTGGAAAATTACTGTAAAAGTTCTTACCTCAACTCTCTTAAAGTCAGATGACCCAAGATTTTTTTTTTTCATTCAAAAATGCCTGTGATCAAACAAAAGAGAGAGAGAGGGAGAGAGAGAGAGAGAGAGAGAGAGAGAGAGAGAGAGAGAGAGAGAAAGAGGGAGAATTAAAAATGATTCCATGTAAGCAATTTAATAAATATTAATCAAAATTGTTTAAAAAAAGCAACTGCATAGTTGCTATTAATCAGGGGCACGGTGGCTTAGTGGTTAGCATGTTTGCCTCACACCTCCAGGGTTGGGGGTTCGATTCCCCCCTCCGCCATGTGTGTGTGGAGTTTGCATGTTCTCCCTGTGCCTCGGGGGTTTCCTCCGGGTGCTCCGGTTTCCCCCCCCAGTCCAAAGACATGCATGGTAGGTTGATTGGCATCTCTAAATTGTCCGTAGTGTGTGTGTGCGTGCCCTGCGATGGGTTGGCACTCCGTCCAGGGTGTATCCTGCCTTGATGCCCTATGACGCCTGAGATAGGCACAGGCCCCCTGTGACCCGAGTGTAGTTCGGATAAGTGGCAGACAATGAATGAATAATTAAACATATGCTGATTATTAACAAAGCTATGAAAGATATTCAGTCAAGAGCAGTGACTTATTTTCTCACGTTTTTTTATTAGCATAATGACATATTAGGCCACGTTAAGGCCAAATGGAAGGACTTAATATACTGATACATCCAGCATCTGTTAATGTTTACTAAAGATATAAAGGTCCTTTTCTGTAAACCCAGCGTGTATTAGGCACACAGTGTTTACAGAACAAGCTATGAGACGAGAAAAAGATCAGTATTCACACTGTGTGCCAGGTTTTTTTGCTTGCGCAGAAGCTAACATCAGATTAGCATGCTAGTAAAATCATTTGAAAACTTAAACTAGCATGGTGATAAAACGTATGCAAACCATAAAATTGCATGATAACAAAGAACTGCAATGCTATACAAGCGTAACCCTGGCTACAGATAAACATCCTGAACTACTGCTGCGATGCGACTGCAAACATACGTCGTGTCATTGTCACGGTTGGCAAAGTTTCCTGTTGGGCCACTAGGGGACTTTCAGCAGGGGTTTTGTTTTGTTTGTTTGTTTGTGCCATGTGTTTGTTTTAGCCCCGCCTGATCCTTAATGTGTTCCCGCTTCTGTTCACCTGTCCCTCATGTTCTACTGATTATGCCTCTTATTTATAGTGGTTTCTGTGCTTGTGGTTTTTGCTAGTCCTCGTCGTTAATGTCGTCTTTAATGTGAGTTTTGTTCTGTGTTTGGTTTTCTTCCCCTGTGTATAAGTGTTCCTTTTTTTGAATAAACCACTGTTTGATGTCTATCCCCGCGTATGGGTCTGCTCTGTCTTGCCTGGTACCACCGTGACAGTCATACAGTATGTCGGTACGAATATCTGCCACTGACAGATTGTGCACTATATCACAATTCTACAATCAAAGAAAGATAATGGAGACATTTTAATCGTTCAACATCTAAAGTAAAGTTACAATGTAGATTTTTGTCTCACAAAAGTTCAACCATCCGGCTAGCATGCATTAATTCAAAGTCTATTAAAATGCGAATTAAATTTATTTATTTAATAGTGCATATTCAGAATATTTGATAAAGAAAAACTTTGCTTATTTCACATAACGTTTATAGTTGCTTACCTTCACCATGGATGAAAAGTCTTTCTCTGTAAGCTCGGCTTGTGTAAAATTGTTATAAGGACGGACGGAGGCACAGATGAACTCAGGATGGAAGTTTATTGACACAACCAGGGGAGAGGAAAGAGGGCGGATAGCGGTGCGCGTGCACGGGGGAAACTGCAGGTAAGCGGGGAGGCCGGAGGTGATCTGAGGGGAGACGGATAGCTGGAGCTGGGAGCACGAGCGGAGCAGAGCGTGGGAGAAACCCCGGGGTATGATCGGGAGGCGCGGCGTGGCTGGATGCAGCGATGCGCTTCTTGAAGCTGAGAAAAGAGTCCAAACGTTACGTATGCACATAGAAAGTGTTTAACGAGATCGGACGGGAGTGAAGTGCTCAGGTGGTGATATATATAGTGCCGTGAGAGTGGAGAGTAATCGTGCTCAGGTGTGGCTGATTAAAACTCTGGAAAGGGCGTGCGTTGTGTGCATGTGCGTGGTGAGCCTGGCGTGTCTGTAACAAAAATGACCACAGCAAATTGCTAGATTCGAAATCCAGCCGGTTCTGCATCACGTGGTGACCTGATTGGATGCTAAAAAATTGTGCTAAATTGACTACACTCCACATTATTGTTGACTTTGCTCAAAATTACTAGTAATTCTATCCTTATTATTCAAAGTAAACCATACACTCAATATATTATGTAACAGTTGCAGCTTTAAATTAAGTAATGTTCAAAGCTAAATTTTTTAAGTAAAATCTATTTGATTTAATAAGCCATATTTGCTGAGGGCAGACATCAGTTTTTACAGTGTAACTACATAGTAACATGACAGCATTTAGCACAGAGACAGCACTGGTTAAAGTGGAAAATGATGTACTACTGGCCTCTGATCAGGGTTATGTCTTCCTGCTTGCATTGTTTGACCTTAGTGCAGCTTTTGGCCCCACAAATCATACTATTCTACTAGAAATGTTATTGTGAGTTAAGGTAACAGCTTTCCTTGTATTATTTGGCTGATTGTTATCAGCCAATTTCTGTTATATGGTGTGATTACTGACTCCAGTCTTTCATTTGAAGCTCATGTAGATAATATCACTAGGGTAGCCTTCTTTCATCTCAGAATTATTTAAGATAAGAAATATGATGTCACTATATGATATAAAATACTAGTTCATGCTTTTGTTACCTCTAGGATGGATCATTCTAATACATTGCTGTCTGGATGATCCAGTAAGTGCATACGCAAGCTCCAGTTCATCCAGAATGCAGCAGCTAGAATTCTAAATTGAACCAGAAGATATGAACACATCACTCCTATTTTATCCACACTGCATTGGCTCTGAGTCAAACGGCGCATTGATTATTATATACTACTACTGACCTATAAAGCACTCCTATAAAGGGAATGGTCTTGCACCATGGTATCTGAGTGAACACATTTGTTTTGTCACACATTTTATGACATATCTACATATTTACATTTACATTTACATTTCTGGCATTTGGCAGATGCCCTTATCCAGAGCAACCTACAGTTTATCTCATTTTTCTTAGGAGGGGCAGATCTGGAGGGTTCATGGGCATAGACTATTATGGTAAATGGGAATTTTTAATTCTTACACCCCACACTCTCACACATTTACTCAGTGTGTTGACAGTGGAAATGCTAGCCATTTTATATCCCAGGAAAACCTCATGTTTGTGACCTACTGGCTCTCACTTTTAGTTATGCTGTCATAGCTAGTCTTGCCAGAGTCCCTGTGTTATATACCTGCACTTTGCACATTGTCCTTAACCATTACATGATCACAAGCATACCTAATTCTCTCTCTCTCTCTCTCTCTCTCTCTCTCTCTCTCTAGTTTTTATATATATACTCTTATGCATACACACACACACAAACACACACACATTTTCTACTCATCTTTTCTGACTGTTTTCCAGTAGTAACCCATCAGCAGGACCGGTATCTGTTCCTTAGTTCAAGGAGGAATAGGATGAGCACTGCCAGAGCCCTACAAAATGACCTCCAGCAGGCCACTGTTGTGAATGTCTCTGACCAAACAATCAGAAACAGACTTCATGAGGGTGGCCTGAGGGCCCAACATCCTCTAGTGGGATCTGTGCTCACTGCCTGACACCGTGGAGCTCGATTGGCATTTGCCATTGAACACCAGAATTGGCAGAATCTGCCACTGGCGCTCTGTGCTTTTCACAGATAAAAGCAGGTTCACCCTGAGCACATGTGACAGACGTGAAAGGGTCTGGAGAAGCTGTGGAGAATGTTATGTTGCCTGTAACATCATTCAGTATAACCGGTTTGGTGGTGTGTCAGTGATGGTCTGGGGAGGCATATCCATGGAGGGACGCACAGACCTCTACAGGCTAGACAATGGCACCCTGTATTTGTATTGTATCGTGATGAAATCCTTGGACCCAATGATAGACCCTAAGCTGATGCAGTGGGTCCTGGTTTCCTCCTGGTGCATGCCCGGCCTTATGTGGTGGGAGTATGCAGGCATTTCCTGGAGGATGAAGGAATTGATAATATTGATTGCATTACCCAGACCATATCAACATAGATATCCAGCATCATATTTTTCCCTATTGATATCTGATGTGTTTTCAAAGTGTTCCTTTAATTTTTTTGAGCATTAAATTTTATTGAATAATGATTTAAAACTCTGTGCTTCACACTGAATATTCATGAAAAAAGTCTTTATATCAAATACTGATATAAAAACATCACATTTCTTTTACTCCTCATTGTAGATGAGTTTGACAATTTGCATTCCTTACACCACCAATAAACTACACATTTTAACATGTGTTTATTAATTGTGTATTTATTTCTTGTTGATTGACACTAAAATAAAACAACCACAAAGCGTGAAAACCAATAGCTGAAATGGGGATGAGGGCACAGGCATATGTAGTATATGATCATACAATATTGCACGCCATATGAGTCTACATGCTTATATAAAATAGGATTTTACATTATTACATGTCATATAAGGATACAGGTTTTTATAGTATAGGATTGTATGTTATGAGAGTACAGGCTTATCCAGTATAGAATTATACATTATTGCGCACCATATGAGTGTACAGGCATATGCAGTAGAGGATTATAGATACAGTTTTGTCCCTTATTGACAGTTGTTGCCTTTCATATTTCATATTATTATTAAATCTTATCCTTGTTTTGCTTCTTTAACATTCTCTCACATAATATGATGATTTTTTCACAGCCTGAAGTGCTACAGCACTTACTTCTACTATTGTTCTGTGTTTTCATCGCATTGTTTAGTTTGCCATGTGTGGTGTTTTGTTTTAATTCATGATTTTCATATGTTTTAACACTGATTGCATTAGCTGATTTTGTTTACATTTGTATTCAATGCTTTTGAAATAAGTTTTTGATGTTTCATTGTTTTGGTTTTTATTGTATTTCAGTCAGCATTCTGTGTACAGCTGACTGAAATACAACTTTCAGTATTTTTTAGTATGTCTTTTGACTAAAACCCTTGTTTTTGAATGTTTTGAAAGGTATAATAATTTTGTTTAGGTCAAATGATACTAAACTAGAAATTTCTTTCTTGCACTTACTTATTTTCCTTTAAGGAATGCTTATTTAAACACATTTGTTACTGTTTATTTATTTATTTTAGCCCTGTTTCTTGTGGCACACATATGTGCTCCCTGTGTTTTCTGGCTTTCAGCATACTCTTTGGGGTGTATTATTTGAGGTGGTTAAACACATTTGTTGTGTTTCTTCCAGCCCTTGTAATCTTGCTTTTGCATATTTTGCAAGCAAGCACAGCTTCCTGTATATCTGTTCCATGAAATCAAACCAACATGTTATCAGCATTGTCAGCCATGCTGCTGTGCAGCTAAACATAAAAAAACAAAACAAAACATAAACTAAGGAACTGCCAACACTTGGTTATTATTGGTTTGTTTCTCTGTCTTTCTGCAAGAAAGCAAACATGGCTTGTACTACAGCTGACCAAATGTGTTTAGTAACAAAGTCCTCTTGACTGTTCTGTTAAAGACTGATTGTGGAAACATTTTACTTGTTCATAATCCAAAATCATGCTGCTCAGCCATAATGCAAATCAGCAAGCAAATGAGTGTTGGAAAATAATCAGTGTTTTCTAATAAAAATTAGCAAAACATCAGCCAAACAGTTTTTCCAACCTTTTGCTGTCCAGTTTCCTTGAGCTTGTGACCACTGAAACATCAGATTGCTGCTCTTCACAACAAAAGTGAAGCCCACTGTAATCTTCTGCTGTTGTAGCCAATCCTCACAAGGTTTTATGTGCTGTGTGTTCAGTGATACTTTTGCTGACCATAGTTATTTTAGTTTCTGCCAATAGAACTACCACTTACTGAATGTTTTTTGTTTTTCACATCATTGTGTGAAGAGACTGTTGGACATGAAAATCCCAGATCAACAGTTTCTGAAATACTGAAACCAATTGATCTTGCTCCACCAACCATGCCACATTTCACTATCATCTCATTTTTTCCTATTTTTATGTTTAATGTGAAATTTAAATCTAAAGCTTTTGACCTCTATCTGCATGATAATATCCATTGTGCTGCTGCCACATGACTGCTTAGATAAGCATGGCTGCTTAGATAATTGCATGAATGTACAGATACACAGGTGTTCCTAAATTGGGCAGTGAGTGTAAATCAAATTTTTCCATACTTGCAAGGACAAATGGTTTGGTTCATGCTATAATGCCTCTTGTGGACACTCAAATTATATGCAAGAAAGCAAGAATGAAAACTATTGAAAGCTATTGTTCGCTTTTAAAGGAACTCAACACTGCATCATGGATTGACGCTATGGGAATGCCTCTGTGAGACTGGTGTCTGAAGCATGTGTGAAATCACTTCGATTCTATTGGCCAACATGGGATCAGGTGACATAGCGGCAGGTGACAATAGTCAGCTTTATTGTCTTCTGGAAGCCGTTTGTCTATGTGTATTGTCTGTCTGTTTAGTGCTTGTCTGTCTATTTTGTGTGATTTATCTCTATAATGGCTTCAAACAATTTAGATGTGTGCTACCATGTCCCCGCTTTTTTACAGGGTTCAACTCACATGATGTTTGAGTTGTCTGTTTGCTGTGCATGCTCGGTCAGTCCTCAAGGGGGCTGTGAACATTTCTCAATGAAAAATCTGCTCTTGTCTGGCTCTGTTTTCGCATAAAATCAAAACATGTCAGGAATCTGCACCTGGTTCTCAGATTGACTTGGCAGAGGTGAAATGTGAGACAGGTATAGCCCTTTCTCTCACCCTCTTCTCTAACTCAGAGGGTGCTGTTCAGGATTCAGGAAATTAATTTTCTCATCCAAACCAGGATCAGTGCTGTCTGCAATTGGCTCTGAGGATTTATTTGTGGAAATGCATTAGAAGAGCAGCTCCCTCAATCTGCCACATTTAAGAAGCTGCTTGAGACTGTGACTAGCGCTATGGCCAAGCTTAATTTAGATTGACCAAACAAACAGGAAGCGGTCATCTGTTCTAAGCTAGATGACACTTTCTCACCTCTGGCCAAGTGCACCCTCCCTGTCAAAATCTCCAATTTTTCTGGGATCTCCACTTGAGGTGTCGAGAACTTGGAGGAATCCATACTTGGTTCTTGTGCACATGCATAGTGATGTTTGCTCAGTAAGGCGTATGCTTTAGCAGGTCAGGTCGGTGTGTCCCTGCACACAATGGCAGTTCTGCAGGTCTAACAGGCTGACCTACTTAAAGACCTGGATAAGGGGCAGGGATTAGACCTCAAGGAGGTAGAAGAATTGCATCAAACAACAGATTTAGCCCTCAGTTGTCATAGTTCAATCTTACAGGGATAAAGGAGAAGAACAAAGCTTTCTTCCTGGATGCCTTAATACCAGTGGCATAAATCCTCTCAACTTTTCATCTGCTTTGGTGGCCCAACCGAAGTAATGTGGTCACCAAGCAGAGCCATTGCATTGAGTCACAGATGCTATCGCTCTGTCCCATGGGTGTGCTAAAGGGCTTGAGCTCTAGGAGTCAGGGCCCACTCCTCTAGGGGTGTAGTATTTTCCAGGCCTCTAGCTCATGGTGTGCTCTTGCATGATATTTGTGCCACAGTAGGCTGGTCTTCTCCGCACACATTCATCAGGTCTTACAGTTGGAGATGGACTCAACCCCAGAATCTCAGGTAATCCATGGCTAATCTGCTTCTGTCTTCACTCAGCAATTGTCTGTGCAATGCCATACAGCCTTGTTGGGCAGGCATTCTTTCTTGGTGTGGCAGTGCTGGTGTTGATGTTCCCAATAGTGTCAAGCCATGATGAAGTGTTGAGTTCCCCCAAAATGGAATATCTCAAGTTCTTTATGTAACCTTGTTTCCTGACAAAGGAAACAAGATGCTGTTTCTCTTTGCCACACTTCATGAAAGCCTGAAATGTCATCATTTGGTCAATTAGAATCTGGGTATTCCATTGTGTAGATGCCCTTTTATGGCCTTGCTGATGCACATCACTATGTCACCGGGCTTCACGTTGGCCAATAGAATTGGAGTCATTCCACATGAGCTTCAGTGAGTGGTCTCGTGGAGACATTTTCATCACGTCAAGCCATGACACAACATCTAGTTCTCTTTCTCAGGTTACATACATAACCTGAGACAATATATTAACATGGCACAAGGTTAATTTTGATTCCATAATAGAATAGCAGAGTAATTACTACTGTTTTGCTATTTAAATAATAGCTTTAATGGTTTACCGTGCAGTCGCTGCACTGCTAAAAGTCTTAACTGCCCACAGTTCACTTAATTTTCAATGAACTGTGTTTTTCGATGCAGTCCATATTTTGCTATTTTGTGAAATTCACTATTTAAAATATAGAATATGGAATTAGGGCTATATTATGAGGTGAGTGTGAAATCAAAAAGCAGGCCTGATGAGCATGTGCACACTTTCAGCAGTTGCTATATCATCACAGTACCAATCATTCAGAGTTTGTTCTGTTAGCCATAACACTTCCATCCACTCCGTATCTTATGTTACTCTGTTAAAAATTTTGTATATGCTTATGTTTATTTTACAAAACATTTATGAAAGATAAACTTTGTCATCACAGATCCAAACTGTAAGACCTGATGAATGTGTGCGGAGAAGACCAGCCTGCTGTACATTACAATGAAGATTTTTTTGCATATCCTCGGGGTCAGAGCCACCACAAGAGATTAAAGGCCTTGCCCTAGGGTCCAACTTGCACACATGGTAGTGCTGGAATTTGACCTTCTGATCAGTTGTCCAGAGCCTTGCAGTGATCAAGCGAAATATTTAACTTACATCTAAATGAGATATCAGGGATTTCAATAAGGCTCAATACAAATAGACTGCTAACAAACAGGATCAAAGCAGTCAACTCTCCCTTAATCCACAAAAATTACAAACAAAAGAGTTATGAAGGGATAACCAAAGAAAGCCTAGAGCTATGAGAGTCTTTAAGGACTGAGTGATCAACATGGATTTCAGACATTGGCAAATTCAAACATTAATACTTTTTATAAAGTTGGTTTTCTATATAAGATTTTCTGTGTCACTATCCAATACTGAAGCATGGACTTGTTATTTGTTTGAAACAAAGCCATTGTCAATACACTTAACTGGCTTTACTCAGAAAAATGCTAACTTCATCTTGTTATATACATTGCCTAATGAACAGGCCACTCTAGCTGTGATTTATGTAGTTGTGATCAAGTAGGAGAGAGAAACCATTAGACAAGAAGAATAAAGCATGAAACTAATCTTTCCAAAAACGGTCAGTCAGGCAAGATTGATCAACTAATTTGTAAGCAAGCACAGCAGAGAATAGGGTATTATTCATGTGTTCTTGTCTGAGCACGGTACAAACAGCCCTTGTGAAGTACTTCTCTTGTAATTACCAATGAGAAATGAAGAGGCATGGTAAAGCTTCATCACTCCAGCTGAATTACGACAGAGCAGCAGCAAAATAAACACTAGATATTGACCATAGCCTCATTTCTAAAACCATCTTCTCTATATAAATTATTCAAAGGTATGATTAAGTTTACAGTTCTCTATGTGACAAAGACACTCAGCTAAACAGCATGTAATTAACCTTGCTGTGCACTTAATGTAATGCCCCACTGTGTAAAGGACTATGAGTCAATCTAAGAATTGCTCTTTCTCTATGCATCCGATTGTTAGGATGATAATTATACCAGAAAATAGTATATAAGATGATATATCTGGAAATTAGTTAGATAGAAACACAGTTAAATGAAATACAATGTGTGATGTTATCATACAGTAACATGATGTAACATGTCAATTCTGCAATAGATTGCACTTTTAATCCAGTCATTATTTCTTGAACTTTGTCACAGAGTTGGAGCTGGATACAATTGACATTGTCATGAGTGCTAAGAACCCTGAACAACATATGACAAACCCTGAGTGACTGAATAAATGTGTTCAGAGATGACTGCAGCAAACAAAGGAGTCCACCTGTGCATTTCTAAAGCTCTGGGACACCACTTCTGTACATTCTCCTGGATATCTTGAGAGCATGCCCACTGCACTGTTGTACAACTCTGGTAGATAGGTTGCTCTCACCTGAGTTTAAATTCAAGGCCATCCAGCCTCATGCTGTTTTAATAATCAGACTGTCAAACTGTTGTCCAGGTGCAGCAAAACTTGAAAATGGTAAGAACAATTTCGGTGCCAGATCTACTGCCTTTAATTCCAGCTGACTGATGTGCACCATCAATTCATACACACCACCATATGGAATCTCATTGCTCCTTAGCCAACAAGGGAAGAACCTAACTATATAGTTACCTAATAATATTTTATTAGATTTACTTTAGTTTTTGGGTTTGTTACATTCCAGAAAAAAATCCTGCTCCTTGGTGATCATCAGGTGCAATGCTTGTGTACATTTAAACAAGACACCTGTATAAAGAGATTTCATAGGGTGACCTCTCTCACACTAAATTGAAAGTCCTGGACTTGCAAGGCAAACTTTAAAAAGCATCCTTGCTCTGGAGTTATGGAAATATGGAAACAGACATCATGTATAAACACCAACAGGAACCAGTCCTGTGGTTGCACAGCATGAACTATATCTACCAACCAAACATATGGAGTGGGAGGATTTTTAAGGAATTAATTCAGACTCCATAAAGACTCCATAAATAGAAATGAGCAAAGACCAATATCCTTCTTCCCCAAGCCATAACATCCCTGCACATCTGCATGACATTAACACACACACACACACACACACACACACACACACACACACACACACACACACACACACACACACACACACAGCATCTGATCATACATGTTACATAAGACACATTTGCACATGCACAGGACACTTTAGTGTACATATATAAATGTACTACATACATAAATACTATAACACAAATAAATAATTGCTCTTGAATGTCTGCACTCTTTCCTATATAGTGTACTGTATTTATGCTTTTGACATACACTATGAAGCTGCATTTCTTTTACTGCATTTTTGTACATTCTACAGACAAGTATGCGACAAATAATTTGTAAATAAATAATGTATAATATTAATTACATTTATAATGTTCACCATGGAGTCTGGGCATTGTTGAGTGGTCTGTTTAAATCCTGCTTTCAAACCCTTGAGAAAATAGTTCAGAACATCAAATCTCCCATTTCCTGCCTTGACACTCTGTCTGCATATTTCTTTAAAATTCTTGTAAATGTCCATTAAAATATTATTATTGCTGAAAATTAATGGCTCACTAAAATCTGACACTAGCTCCAAGAACTGCAGTTATTAACAAACAAACAGAAACTTTGCAACATCCATACTGATGTGACATTGCCAGAATACCATAATGCAATTCCTGCTTCATAGAGTTGATCATTTTAATATATCACGGTTAATGCAATGTTATCTCACTAACATTTATCAAATATAGCTCAAAGATGGAGAGATAGAGTTAGAAAGGTAAATGGATAGAGAGAGTGTTACTGATAGACTGAGAAAGAGCGCTAAAATTATTTCTCATAGAAATACTTGTATACTCTACCTGTAGAGTGATATGCGTAGATGAATGGAAATTTGCATTAGAAATGTTATGTGTGAAGAAACAGCAAAAGTGAGAGAGTGATACAGGTAGAATAAGAGAATGAAATATTGAAAGAGATAAATATGGAAAGAAAGAACAAATGGAGGTACAGAGAAAGATAAATAAGAGTGTTCATGGTACACAGGGATATATAGAAAACTAGAAAGAAATATGGAGACAGAGAGAGTGTGTGCGGGTGCTCCAAACAACATTATAGAGTCACCATTTTCCTTTAGTTTATTACAGCTCTGTATCCAATTCTGTTTACTTGAGTTTCATTTTATTCTTTTAGGAATCTATTGAGATCCAAGCTTGCCACAACTATTGAAACTATTCACATATTGTTTTTGATCCCTATATAGCATGATTCAGACAATCAGTCATTTTAAATCCCTATATTACACACAGTTTATTGGACTGCATGCACAAATAATTAGTACTACTAGAACAATTATTTGAGATCTTAGAACCAGAGAGAATTAGAACCAGAGTTGATTAATACAATCTATAATATAATTCTATTTGCCAGTTTTGGTGGCTTGTTTATTTATTTATTTTTGCTCCTTATGCAACTTTTATTTGTATCTCTAAGTCATCCTGCAAGTCAGGAGGCAGAACACATGCAGGACATGCAAACTGGGGTACATGACATTTAGAAAACAGTGGCACTGGTATATATTTATTATTAATATACAACCTAATGCATAATTTAAAATAATGAATACTGTCATTAAATTGTTTATGGTGCTTTTGCCTGTGTGGTATATATATATATACATATATATACCACAGCTTCTATGAATAAATTAGGCTTGTGAGATGACATCCTGATAATGGCAATCAGGCCAAAATGTAAGGATTTACAAATAAAAATCTCACCTACTGTCTTCAAAATGTATAAAAGTTTCAGTCTGTTTGCCTGTGGTGAGAACACAAAGCATTCACATAACTACACCTACTAGAAATTCAAACTCTGATTAGCGTAGTAATCAAGAACAAAGTACACTTTTCCCGTTATTTAATTCTGGGGAAAAATAACAGACTGAAACAGAGGTTAAAGGATATGCTGTCCTTAATTTATGAAGGTTAATAATTTAGAGATCAGTTAGAATGGGCGAGAGAAATTGCAATGTACAGCATTTGGGGAGAGGGAGATGTCAGGGCAGTAATGGACCATTCTTGCTCCCTGGCCTTGATCTCATAGCCTGGCGATCTAACACAGCGACAATGACATTAACCAGCCTCTGTGGATTACCCATTGCCTATTAGCAATGGAAAGAAATATGCTTTAGATCAAAGCTTTGAAAACTGTACCAGTAATGAATTAACAAAAATGTGCTGGAAATATGTGATCTGGCAGCAAGACATTAGCAGCAGATCTTTTCGATCTTGTAAGATGCGAGGTGAGAGATGCATTTTCAAGTAAGCTCTAATATGTAGAAACGTTTTTCAAACACGGATTTAAAATAAAACTCTTTCGACATGCTTAGTGGTATAACCTAAAAGGTCTCCACACTTTATAGAATGTACTGAAATTGTTCCACAGCTTCCAAATCCAGGCTTAATAATCAGTTTTCCTTGTCAGCCTTTTCTTGAGCTCCCTTCATTACAGGAATGTAAGTTCAGTGGGCACTGTGTGGAGGGAAGAGCAGGAGAGAACAGCAATGAATGACAGGCCATAGCAGGTCCAGGTAAAACACCTTAATGGTCCTTGTCAAATTGGCTGAGCCTAGTACTGTGATCCACGTTGGGTCCATTTCACGGTGTCTGCCTAAACTCCAGCGCCTCTCACTCACTTTAATGGAGAGCTCAAAGAGTTACATGTTGGCTTTGCCATACAACAAACAACAAATGTTTTGAACAGAGAAGTTCAGGATAAAATTGTTCCTGATTTGGAAATAATTCCTCAGTTACACAAAGTGAGTCACACGGAAATATAGATGTTTGCAGATATTGAGACTTTCAAAAGACTGCATTATATGATGTCATAAAATTACACATTTATTTGTACAATTGTTGTAGCCCCTATACAAAAGTATTAGCAATGATCAATGTGGACAGTAAGACTTTAACATCAATGCTTATACAGTGTGTGCATGAGTTAAGTAAGTGAACCCTAACAATTTGATAGATCTGCAACAGTTTTGTAAGGAAGATTGTAATAAAATTGCCAAATCAAGATGAGTCTGCACATTTACGCAACCTTGTTATTTTATTTTTCTTTATATCACTAAAATGTTCCTTATTTTATTTGAATTTTGTTGGTTGTTATATCATATTAAAAGTGGACCTACTCATTTTGTTCTTTGTTTACACATTCTCACCAGGAATTAAGTGATTAACTTCTATTCTCTATAGGCAGGGAGGATCAACTGGATATTTTCCTATGCATATAAACATTTATGCCATGACCTTCAAACAAAATGCCACATAATACAATATCTGCAATAAATCCAACTGTCATACAACCATTCTTCCCTTTCTTCATCCCTTTCTTCGTTCTTCCCACCAGACCAGAATCTCCGGTGAATATATCCCCCACTGTGGGACCAACTAGTGAGCCTACACGTCACTTGAACAGGTGAGAACCATACCATGACATCTCAGTTTAATCTGTTTATATATTATACAATGCTTGTTGTGTATTAATAGTCTTGCACAGTCAGCTCCTAAATCTTCTGGAAGCTGAAGCTGGATACAGTTGTATATTCAGTACCACAATACTGGCAACTTATAAGCTTATTATAATGTTTATGAAACAGAGTGACGCCTCTGTCCACTAAAATTCCACAAGAGCCTGTGATCATGAGCTAAAGTCCCTTAAAAGCCTGTAGTTTTAAGCTAATGCATAATGCCAAAATCGCATGTAATTTTGAAACCCTCATTTAGGTAGCAATTAATTCAGAAAAAAGACTGGAACTGTACTTAAGTTCATATCACCCAATTTTTAAAAACAATTGATCTCAAAGGCAAGAAGACAAACCTGCAGACATTCCTTGTTTTACCATACCTTGTTTAGACCTGACCCAATGGGTGGTGGGCATCAATATCACAGATTTTAGAGAATCAGGTTGCCTTTATATACCCCTTATGAGGAATGTCTCTTTCACATGCATTACTCCTCCACATTATTTATAGATGTACGTGTCCTGTGCTGCTGCTACCTGGGCATCACTGTGCACTCTAAGATTTATATTACCCCTCAGTGTTGTTGTTTCCTGATGACATTGTGGTATACTTAGTTCTGGAGATAATTCCAGGCTAATTATTAATTCTGTTTATTAGGTTTTTTTTTGCTTGTTTGTTTGTTACCAACAGGGTTTCCTAATTGCCATCCTGAGGAGTTTCCAGACATGCCCTTTATATCCTTGCAACATAGTATTTAATTTAAATAACAATAATAATAATAATAATAATAATAATAATAATAATAATAATAATAATAATAGATGAATAATACAAAAACTTACACAAAATACAAAAAGTAATCATTTAGACAAACTTGTTCTGATTATTCCTTAATAAATTGAATTTTATTTGCTTATTATCCAATTATTTAATATAATTATTTAAAAAAAAAATTATTAACAGAATAGAATAGAATAGAATAGAATAGAATAGAATAGAATAGAATAGAATATCTTTATTGTTATTATAACATGTACAATGAAATTTAAATAATGCTAACCAGTCAGTGCATCATTCGGAGTACATAGAAGCTGTTTCTGAATCTATTTGCTCTTGATTTTATTGATCTGTGCCATCTACCTGATGGCAGAAGTTCAAATAGATGGTGTCCAGGGTGTGAGGTGTCCTTTATGATGTTCAGTGCTTTTTTGAGACAGCGGGAACTGTGCAGTTCTTCCAGAGAGAGGAGAGGATAGCCAACGATCTGCTGGACCGTGTTAATGACCCTCTGCAGTGCTTTCCTCTGAGCTGCTGTGCAGCTGGTGTATCACACACATATATAGTATGTTAGCAAGCTCTCTATGGAGTACCGATAAAAGGACACCAGCTGTCTCTGGGTAATGCTGTACTTTCTAAGCACCCTCAGAAAGTGCAGTCTCTGCTGGGCCTTTTTCAGCAGCTCAGAGGTGTTCACACTCCAGGTCAAGTCCTCCTCAATGTAGACTTCCAGGAAGCGGAAGTCAGCCACCCTCTCCACACAGTCCCCACTGATGATTAGTGGTGTGATATCCGTTTTCTTCTTTCTGTAGTCTATAACCAGTTCCTTAGTCTTCAAGGTGTTGAGGAGCAGGTTATTCTTCCTGCACCACACTATCAGCCGCTTCACCTCATCCCTGAAGGTGTACTTGCCCCCCCCAGAGTTGAGTCCCGCCACTGTTATGTCGTCCGCAAACTTGACAATGGTGTTGCAGTGGTGGGCAGGGGTGCAGTTGTGTGTGAAGAGGGAGCCAGTGCTGATGCTATGAACTGTAGATATATGGTGACCCATTGCAGCTGCTGAGAGGCACCATCCAGCCAAATCTTGACAGACTTATTTACAGTGGGAGCAGTTTTCCTGAGGGGGGCATACGCAGGGATTAAAAGCAGGGACATGTGGTCAGACTGGCAAATGCTGCCATGTAAATGTCCGATAGCATTAGCATCCAGTGGAATGTAAACAGCAGTAATCATGACCACAGTGAACTCGCGAGTCAAATGGACCTACAGTTACTGTGTTAGTACACCAGTGGTTATTGATGTACACAGAGCCCCCCTCCTCTGCTATTACCGGAGTCTGATGTCCTATCATGACACTGTGCGGTGTAGCCTGTTAGCTTGATAGCTGAGTCCAGAATGGATGAATGAAGCCAGGTTTCTGTGATCAGCAGAGTGCAGCTATCCTTCACAATGTTGATAGTTGCATTCTGTAGCCTCAGTTCATTCATCTTATTAGCGAGGGATCTGGAATTCTTGAGAAAACGGCTGGGGAGCAGAGGTCTGAGTGGCTGCTTCCATAGTCTAGCGCCGGCCCTGCAGCCTTGCTTCTGCCTCCTCTCACAGCGCCGCATTCACCTACTCCCCGTAGGGATGATAATCCACGGAGAGCCGGGCCTCCTTGCTATGTCCACTGGAATGTTGTGTGAGTGGAGACTCGGCTGTTTTACTTTCTTGAGACAGGACCCTTACACATAAATTAGGCATTTCTTTTTTCATTCTCTAAAAAATTTAAATAAGCAACTATTTATTCAGTTCAGTATGGTCCAGAGGTCCAGGGGTAGTATACATACATAGAATCCACAATCTGTTGGATGAATAAATAAGGTATGTATTTATGTCCAGAAGTGATTCAGTGTTTTGGTAATAATGGCACACGTTTCATTTAGCAAATTAAACATTATTTTTAATGTTAGTTGATATGTGGTGAATGCTACTTAAATTGACCTCTTAATTGGTGCCACTAACAGTAGTTGGAAGCACTACATTAGAAACATATTAGATACATAGTAAATCCTCTACAACTATCAAATATAAATTTGTGTAAAAACTATCCTACATTGAAACACTCAGTTATTTTACTGTGAAGTCCATAAATCTATAAGAAAGGGCTGGGGACTTTATGGATTCCATTAATCATGTTGAGAAGTGTGGAGACAGGGATGTAACAACAACAGCAGTAAAAATGAACCATTTTTTACCCCTTTGCATTCCTGGCCAACTGTGCTGTAGTGCTACTTCCTCTGCTGTTTTATGTCCACAATACACTCCACACAATATCTTCATTTTATGGTAAGTTTTACTTTCCATCCTGTTTATTTGTTTGTTTCATATGCATGGTGAAAAAAGATTACATGATAACTCCACTTAAAAATTGTAAATGGCAGTACTTTTAAGATTTTAGTGTTAACCAGACAGAGCATCTTATTGTACCAGGTGTTCATCAGTAATCTTGTTTGTTCAATATACCTTGGTTTTATGAGTATAAATATGTTATAGAATTAACATTTCATATCTGCCAGGACAATGTGTTAAACCTCAGATATTTTTCCTGTTAAAAAGAAAAAGAACACAGACATATGGGAATAGCATCATAGTTAAAGAATTGTGCACAATACCATCTGAGGAGTTGCCGGCAAACCATTCAATTTGCATTAAACTAGTCCATAATATTTTTGCATGGGAAATGACTCAGAAAGCAGTTTAAACAGTCAGACAGACAGTTAAACAGCAGTGGCAGCTTGGTGGTCATGATATCTAAACTCAACACCTATATCTAAACTCTCCAACTCTCCATCTAAACTCACCACCTTCCAATCAGTAGTCCAACTTTCAAGTAGTCCATAAGTGAACAGTAACTTTGGCCAAATTACTAATTAAAACAGCATACCATATGCATTTATTATATGTGAATACTGTAAACATTAATAAATGAATGAAATTGCAATGTAAACATTAACATATCAACATCAACATATCTGTGCTTTTCTTTTCTTTTCTTTTAAGAGCTTTAAAAACTTAAAAACCTTTCCTGTCACATGCAAATGACCTCTGTATTTGGTCAGGTATATGACTGCTCTGCCACTTTTAGCATGGTGTGCTGGAGAGTTGTTTGCTTTCACTGGAGAATGTTGAGAAAGTGGGTCAGCTCACCTAGGTGTCTGCTGGGGTGTTACTGCTAAATTTATCAGGGTCATTGTCTCAGGTGATGTCTGTTCCTCCTGAATATCTTTCCTGCATGAGACAGACTTCATTTTCTGTATTACTGTGCAAGCTGATTTATTGGTTAAATCCAATACATCAGATAATCCACTACAAAAGGTATGGCTAGTATCTCAGCTCATTGATATCTGCTCCAAACTTCATTCATGGCAGTTCTGTAACATCATGCACAATGAGTGGCTCCTTCTGATGTTGTGACTATAGTTGTTGACTAGGCGCACACTTCATCATCATGTCCCACACCATTCCAGATCAGTAGAGGACTCCTCCTGCTTTGGCCTTTATTTGTTGGTTTCCTTATTGATTTGTATGTAGCTTCTCTAGGTTGTTTTTTTGAAGCTCTGGGGTATGTTTATACTGATGTTGTGTTGCATAGGCCAGTTGCTATGTAGGTTCCTGTCAACACTATGTCTCTTCTGCCAGCCTTTCTCTTTTCTCTCAAATACAGCTTCCAACACAGGATCTGCTGCAGTGGCCTTTTTTATTTAGCTGGCTGAGTGTCTCCACACTCATTGTACATGGCCTGTGACTTCCAGGCCATGTACAACTTTCTCATCACAGAGGTTCTCATCATCATCGTCTGCCTCTCCAGTTGCATGGGACAGTGTGTCGGCAATATACATTTGTTTGCCTGCCGTGATTGTAATGTTTAGACCTTTTTCTGAGTTCAGACCTTTGTCTGACATTTGTCTCCATTGTGCTAGTGCCTTGCAAAGCTGCTTCTGTATGAAGACCTCCAGATGCTTGTGATCTGTCTTCACAGTCACTGTCTTGCCATATATGTATTGATGGAATGTCTTGGCTGCAAAAGCAATGGCAAGTATATCTTTCTCTATCTGAGCATACCTTTGTTCATTGTCAGTAAGTGCTCTTAGCGCATAGCACAGAGAGTGGCCTCCTTGAAGAACACAACGTTTGAAGAACACAACTCCCAGGCCATCTTCTGATTAGTCCGCTGTATTGTCAGTGGGTTTCTGTATACAGGTGCTTGTGTGAGTATGACTTTCAGACTATTCAGTGCTCATATGTTACTCTGCCCAGGATCGTCATGTCTAACTGATCTGACACATAGAACTGCTGTGTGGATGTGGCTTTGATAACCGTCTACATTGCCTGTATCTGCATCTTAGCTAGCTCCACTGTCCTGTACATTTTTATGGCTCTGTGGAGCGATAAGTAATTTTCGCATACCAGTATTTCTTTAAGATGAGAATTTGTTACACTAAACACCAACTGGTCTCTGAGCATGTCACTCTTGGGCTAAACTCAGTTTTTTCTCTTCTGCCTTGGTTCTGTGATGAATCTGTCCACCAAAATATCTTCTACCATGGGATGTAAAGGAACTGTCTAGATGGACTACTTTCCTCCTCATGCACACTCACACACAGCTGTCTATTTCATTAGGTTTTGATTTACTTATAAAAAGCTATAAATCAAGCCAATTACCAACATTCCTTTATTGTGAGTTTGTGGACACTCTTAAGAAAGGAGGAGTGCTGAGGGTCTGTGGGAGACAGAAGAGAGATATACAGTATCTGATATCTGACATTTGGCTATATTCTGGATTGTGTGGCATATGTGCAATTGTTGAGGTTTGTGCACAAGCACTTGAGAAGAAACCACTATATGTCCAATAGCAACCATGAAGAAATCTTCATAGCTGTACTGAGCAAATTATGTATCTTGGTTTGAAAGGTCACCCATTTTCATTTAATTCTTATATGTATTTGTATTGCAAGCTATATTTAAAAAAAAATATATATAGATACATTATTCTCCTATAGTCTATGGGCATTGGTGGCTCAGTGGAAGGTTTCTTGCCTCTCATGCGGAAGGCCCGGGTTCGATTTCCAGCCACTGGATGCAGTGCTGGTCCCAAGCCTGGAAAAATGGGAGGGTTGCATCCGCCGTAAAACATTTGCCAAGTTGTTGTGCGGACCAGTTGGTCCGCTGTGGCGACCCCGAACAGGGAGCAGCCAAAAGCAACTACTACATTTTCCTACAGTATAACTTTATAACTCTTATAGTAAATAGCATTAATTTGAATTATTGAATGTGATCACAGTGCTTTACATGTATAAGGTAAAAAAGAATTGCCCACACATTCCATGTCAGACAAAGACAGTTAGCATATTCCTTATTCTCACTATTCATTCATTATTGATTGGTTGTCCATTGCATCCGATGATGTCCTCCTCATTAATGGTGTGTTCTTTGATGACTATAAAGTACACTCGATGATGCACAAACTTTATTGTATGTTGGACATTTGAATTCAGGATTAATGGGGGCAGGGAGACTAAGGCATGTCTCCTTAGACCTTTTGTGTTCCTCTATGATTCCATATGCTAGATCTGCCACCAGATGGAACAGTTAACTGCAGCCTCTTCAAGTCATGAGGGGACAATTAGACAGTTCCTCAGTGATCATTTTTGCAGGCCTTTAAACTTGTCCCCCTGTAGACTGGTGACCCAGATATAGGTGTCCATATAGGATTTGCCATGGGAAGCAATCTTGACACATCTTAATAACATGCCAAAGTCACCGCAGTTGATGTTCAGTGATCGTAGCCTCTATGCTCTTGCAATTTGTCCTGCAAGCTTTTTAAAAGTTAGAACTATTGTAAGTGCTTGGTGTTCTACAGTGAATACAGGTCTAGTGGGTGGGGGCTGGGCCTTCATTGTCACATCACCACAGTTTTGGTAGTGTTAACTGACAATCTAAGTCTGATGTTGTTTGTGGGTTGAGCCACAGGCCTGCAGAGGTCATTACTCTGCAACTCAAGGACCTGCACTGCTGAGGGCTTGCTGGTTGCCTGGAGCCTTCACTTAGCCTAAAATCTATAGTGATCCCACTATTGTTTCCCAGCTTGTCAGGAAGAAGCTTTGTTACACATTGGAGGAAGCACTACTGCCAAGATGGTGAATACATTTAAACTAGAAGAGTGCTATAGAGTTGTCACACTTACTTTTGTTGACACCCTTTCATTGTTAAGGGTATTCTCCTTGTCCCTTTTCTATCACCATATGATTGAATTTCATGAGCGTTGATTACCCACTATGTATTTTAGAGTGATTGTTGTGGTTGTTTATACTTCCCTGCATTCTGCTTGCCACTGCTGCCAGAAGGAAGAGGATGCAGAGCACCTTAGAGTAGCTGTGTGAAAGAGACCTTGTGCTCTGTGTATGGTATCCAGCAGGAACAAGATGGTATCAGAGTTCTAATTTAGCTATTCTTCATGTTTTCTGGCTTTATGGCCTTATAGAGTGAACTACAGAAGATTAAGTATGCCACCTGGTTCCCTAAGAAGGGAATGAGACACTGAGTCATGACTGATGCTATGGGAATGCTCCTTGAGGAAGTGGTGTCTGAAGGTCAGTGAGAAATCACAGCAATCTATGGGATAAGGAGGTCCAGCAAAACTATATAAGGGCATCTACACATTACACCAGCTTCTACTTGTCTGAAGGAAGCGCAAGTGGACGCCCGGAGTATGGCAAGCAATGCAATGCTCGTTCCCTTCTAAGGGAACCGGGTTACATACATAATGTGGTGCAGTTCACTTTCAAGGGAATTCAACGATGCATCATGGCTGATGCTATGGGACTGTCATGACCATTACCATCATCATGACATGCTGGGAGATGTCCGGAGATCGTGGAAGGGCACAAACAAGCAGGAGCAGAGCAGCACAAGCCCTGTAAGACCCAGGACCCAGGAGTGGGGTCCAGGTCCAGGTTATAGAACCTGATAGGGGTATGCAGAGAGGCCCAACCTGATGCAGCACAAATAACCTGGAGGGGAATGCCTCTAGTGGAATGAGCCTTATTACCTAGAGGCAAAGCCACATAGTATGCCTCGTAGGCCTGGGAGGAAACCCCATTGGCTCATTGTCTCACAGGGGGTTTAGAGCAGTCCCTCCAGGACCACTGAGAGGTCCTAGGATGAGAGCTGTGGTCTGTAGGCAAGCCTCAGCTGTCTGGCACCACGCAGAAAGCAAGGCGAAAGAACCTCCACTTCAGGGCATACAGTCTCCTCATGGAAGGCACCCTAGCACCTTCTCCACATAGTTTCCACAACCTCGGTTGGGAGACTAGAGTCTAGGAGCTGGTCCCTCCCGGGGCCAGAACCAGATAATAGCATAATTTCCCCAATAAGAAGAAACATACAGTAGAGATAAAGTGCATTTACCAAAATTACTACAAATACACCCCAAAATGAAATTATCCCACTCTTAAACCTATTCTTAGGGTTAATGTTAGCAAATATTAATGTGTTTACTGATGCACACTGTTTAAACATTGTAAAATATAACTTTTGTTAATGATGTTTTTGAACTATTTTATTTTTGATGTTTGACAACATTAAACATAACAGGAAACATGTACCCGAAGATACAAATTTTCGTGCCAGTGTGCACAGTCATTTCTGAGATACAGCCTCACATCCTGTTTGATGGCTTCACTGTCAGATTCCTATTATAGGCAAACTATTTGGAGTATTCAAAATTATTTTGGTAACCTTTCTACAGGTTGGGAAGCATGCAAAAAATTGAGGGAGATCCAAGACAAAATCCCAGGCAGTCCTAACATAGACATTTAAGCCACACTCACACCACATTTCATTGAAACATATCATCAGTTCTGCTGCGTACCAAGCCTTTCGTTCATGTTACTGCATTTTAGTGTATGACCTAGTCTTATTTCTTGTTTCTATTGTTCTTTGGATTGTGGATCAGTCTTCCTCTCTGAAACCTTGATTAAAGGCCTTACTTTAGCCCCCAGAGCAAGAATCAGAGGACAATTTTTGGGAATGAGCTCTTTCTGATGTGTACTGTGGAGTGGAATCTGGAATGAGGCAGTATGTAGTTTCTTACATTGCTGAAGAAGTTAATGCTGGTTCTGATAGAAAGATGTCAGAATATACATAGCATCACAGTTTGTCGCATATGGGGCTGCATAGCTGCAGACCCATGCTGACCCCTGTGCACCACTGAAAGCAGCAACAATGGGCATGTGAGGATCAGAACTGGACCACAGGTGCATGTGTATCACTTACCAGGCACCAGGATGCACTATGGGAAGAAGGCAAGCTGCTAGAGGCAGTGTCATGCTTTGGGCAATGTTCTGCTGGGAAACCTTGGGTCCTGCCATCTATGTGGATGTTACTTTGACATGTACCACCTATCTAACCAATGTTGCAGACCATGTACACCCTTTCATGGAAACATTATTCCCTGATGGCTGTGGCCTCTTTCAGCAGGGTAATGTGCCATGACACAAAGCAAAACTGGTTCACACCTAGGTACTGGAAACTGACCACTCATCAACTCAGGGATGGGCTGAGGCCCAGGATCTCCAACTTAGTGGTGATTATGGAGGGAATTCTGGTATTAAACACTGAACTGTAGTCAACAAACAGCATTTTAACATAATTCCCCTTTCTGCTGTCGAGGTGGCTCAGGGCTTTGCTGGGGTTTCTTGGGCTATGGTTTCTTGGGGACAGGAACAATGGTGGACTGTTTGAAGCATGTAGGGGTCATAGACTGTTCCAGGGAGCGGTTGAATATTTTAGTGAACACAGATGCAAGCTGGTCGGCACAGGCCTTCAGGACCCGACCCGTGATGCCATCTGGTCCTGCTGCCTTCCTAGTATTCACACTCCTGAATGGCTTTCTCACGTCGTGCTCCAAGATGATGAACACGTTTTCCTCTCCGGCATTCTCCATGTGCGTGCTGCCTATAGTGCTGTTAGCACTGCTAATGCAGTTAGTGCTGTGAGCTGCAGCCTTGAAGCGAGCGTAAAAGATGTTTAGCTCATCTGCCAGAGAAGTGTCCGCATTCACTGTTTTGGAAGAGGGTGTTCTGTAGTCTGTTATTGTTCTTAGCCCCTGTCTAAGTAAGGAGTCTTAGTGACTCCTAGAGCCACTTTGATGAAATTGTGACTCTAGTTTCTTTCTGTAGTGCGGCTTTGCCTCCTTCACCACTCTGCACATGCTAAAGGATGCAGCCTTATACTCGTCCATGTTTCCACTGGCAAGCCCCAAGGAGCAACAGCGGAGCAGGATCTCAGGGCATCATGGACAGTTTTATCCACCCATGGCTTCTGATTGGGAAACGTTCTGATGATAATTTTGTGAAATGTGTCATACGTTAGTTTCACGATAAATCCCACAATCACTTCCGTAAATATGTTGACGTCATCAGAGCTGTGTCTAAAGATGTCCCAGTCTGTGTCATCCAGAGCGTTTTGTAAAGCGGCAACTGATTGGTGCGTCCAGCGCGTGACCTAACGCTGAACTGGATCCTCCTACTTCAGCCTTTTTATATCTAGGGATGAGAAAGATGGCAGCATGGTTCGATTTCCCAAATGGTGGACGTGACTGTGCTTTTTAGCAGTCCTTAAACTGTTTGTAGCAGTGGTCCAATATTTTTCCACCCCTGGTGGGGTAGGTGATGTCTTGATGAAGTTTGGCACTGCGCATTTGAGGTTAGTGTTGTTGAAGTCCCCCGTCACGGTTTTGTGTCAGGTGAAGAGTGAGAGCTTCATGCAGCTCCCATAAAGCAGTGTCCGTGTCCGCCTGAGGTGAAATATAAACAGCGCTGACTATGACAGAACTAAATTCCTGAGGAAGGTAGAAAGGGCAACATTTGATGGTCAGAATCTCCTGGTTGGGTGAGCAGGATCATGAAAGAGGTGAAATGCTCGCGTTGTCTACAATCAGACACACTCCACCTCCTCTTGTCTTTCCCAACTCCATTGTTCTGTCCATGCGGTGAACCGAGAAGAACTCGGCTGGCTGGATGGCGTGGTCCAGTACTGCTGGGTTCAGCCATGTCTCGGTGAAACAGAGAAGGTTGCAGTACCGAATGTCCCTCTGGAACTTTACCCTGGCCCTGAGGTCATGAAGCTTGTTTCCAGAGACTGGACATTGGCTAGGATGCTAGGCAAGGGAGCCCGGTGTGCACGTGCTCTTAGCTTGTTCCTGACACTGGCCCGTTTGCCCCTCAGTCGCCGCTTCAGGTCCTTTGTTCCTCAGGATCTCGCTCAGCCATCATGAGTCCAGGTTTCAAAATGGTGGTAGGTGAGTAGATTGTAGACCAATAGAAATAAGAGTGTCTCTGTCATATGTAACAATTGTGCAGGTATTTGTCCATTGTGCAGGTAGATATCGTTTAAAGTGGTCTGAAGTGCAAAAAATAAACAAAAACAAACAAAGCGTGGTCGGAGCAGTTGATCTCACCCGCGCCATCTTGGAAGAGCCTATATATATATATATATATATATATATATATATATATATATATATATATATATATATATATATATATATATATATATATATATATATCAGTGGCGGACCGTGCATTTCACACCTAGGCCTTCAGTAGTGCTCCGTCTGAATCAACCGCCCCTCAAGAACCAATTTGTGGTTATAAAAACCATCTTAATATGCAGAAATACAATATAAAGAGCCATTGCATCGCAGATAGATAACTCCTGTAGCCACAATAAATGCCTTTATTGAATAGACAAACCAGGGGTGAACAAGTCTCCTCCTACTGCAGCTACAGCCGCGACACACATAAAAAACATCAATAATAACCTCATAAACTTGCAATATTATTTAGGAAAATCGCAACGTTTTACTCACCAAAAATGCGTATTATTTGTAAACAAAATCCATCCTCCTCTCTTTCCTCAAAAACAGTTCAATTACTCTCTTGTACAGATTATCCGTGCGCTTCAGTTCCATCACGATCCTATCCAATCAACGGGTCTGAATACGGTGACGTTGCCGTACGCCTGCTAGAGGGCCCTAGTGAAACCAACTCAAAATCTAATTGGTTGAAGCAAAAGTTTCATCGACAATTATTTTGTGTTAGAGGGCCTGCAGAACGGATTGTGAAGGCCTCCGGGCAGACTTCTTTGACTTTGACCCTGCCTGGCAACAAATGATGGCTGAAATGTGATTGGTTAAATGCTTTAATACGAAAATACATGTCTGGAAGCAGCACAACCATCGGAAAAGCTATGAAAGGAAGCTGACAGACCATTTGGAATTATTTAATAAGTATTCATGGCCAAAATATAATTAACATCAGTTTGTGATTCAGATATTTTTTTAGGCCAGCAGAGAATTATATATATATATATATAAATACATACATACATACATATATACATATACGAGAATATATACAGCGGTTATGTTGCAGTGTCGAGTGGTTTATCAGTATGAAGTAGGGATATTGCCATCAGAGGGGGGGTTAATGGGTTAAATTTCAGTAAGGAGACTGCTGTGGGTAAAAGCTGTTCCTTAGCCTGATAGTCTTGGACACAGGCACCTGAACCTCTTCCCTGAGGGTAGGAGGGTAAACACTTTATGGGTGAGAGGTGTCCTTGATGATTCTGCAAGCTTTACACAGACACTGAATGTCCTCAGTGGCAGGAAGTGGGGTCCCAATAATGTGCTGGGTGGTATTCACCCCCTCTGTAGTGTTTTCCATTCCATAATAGAGCAATTCCCGTACCAGACTAAGATAGTGGTAGAAGTTCTCTAACAAAGCTGAAGTAAGGTGGTTATTCCTCAGTAATCTCAGGAAGAAGAGGCACTGGTAAGCTTTCTCGGTCAGACTGGGAGTGTTGCTGAACCAAGACAAATCCTCAGAAATCCTGGATCCCCAGGAACTTGAAGCTGGTAACATGTTCAACCATCATCCTGTTAATGTGAATAGGTGTGTGTGTAACCACTCTTCTTTCTAAAGTCCATAATGAGTTCTTTGGTCTTGCTGGTGTGAAGGAACATGTTATTGTTTGCGCACCTTGCAGCCAGGTTCTTCACCTCCTCTCTATAGTCATCGTTGTTGCTGATGAGGCCAATCACTGTGCAATCTTGATTATGTTGTTAAAACCATGCACAGGCCTGCAGACATGGGTGAAGAGAGAGTACAGGAAGGGGCTCAGTACACAGCCTTAGGGTATGCTGGTGTTCAGTGTGATGGTCGATGTGGTGATGTTATTTCGTTTAACATGCTGCAGTCTGTTGGTCAGAAAGTCCAGTATCCAATTACACAGAAAGGTGTTGATGCCAAGGCCACCAAGTTTAGTGATCATCTTGGAGGGGATGACTGTATTGAACGCTGAACTGAAATCAACAAACACCATTCTGGTATATGTGTTCTTGTTGTCCAGGTGTGTTAGTATGGTGTGCAGTGCAAACTGATGAGGGTCCAGTGTGATTGGAAGGCTGGATTTTAGGTGAGCCAGGACTAACCGCTCAAAACACTTCATGAGTTACTTCATGAGTTAAGACTTACATTCTTATTGCAGTCATAAACAACAGAGGTGGAGCGAACCTCCCCTCTCCCCCCGCATTAAGTACGCCCAGAATTCCTTAATACACTCATCCATGGGCCTCACATCGTTTCAGTGTGTCCTGGAGTATATACAGACACCTTTTATTTAATATATGTGACAATGGTCAAGATCTTGCTTGTAACATTAATACATATCCTTACACATACATACATATCCTTATAATTAGGCAACCACAATCCAGCACAACTGATGCAGCAAACTATATATAGAGTATATAGAGGGGACCTCCTGTTGTTCAGGAACAATACAAAGGTAAATAGCTAAAGGGCTGATGCTACAGCTTGTTACCGTTTTGATATGTTCCTATTATTTCTCACACAGCTCTCAGAAATGGAGAAATAGTTATATGAATATGTATAGAGTGCTTCTGGGTGTTGTTCCAGAAAAAAAAACATATAGGGATAGAGAGACAAGATAATAACTGATAGAGAGACAAGATAATAGCATGACTGTAAATGGCCATTTCAGGTGACAACAGGTAGTTGCAAGCCAATGTTTCTTTAAGAAGACGTGAATATTGAGCAAAATGAAGGCAAAAATGTGTATATATACCCAAAAGTTTTCATACCTAATTATCATGAAGATGCCCATAGCCCAACAACACCCCCGATTCCACCCACAGAAAGCAAGCTCACTAGAACCAATGCCAGAAGAAGTATGATGGAGCAGAATGTGATTCACTGAAGATGGAACATTTGATTATCTCAGTATTCCAAAAAGAAAAACCTAAGGACCTGCCAGCTGTCTCTTATACAGTCCTGGCAACTGCTTAAATTATTATTATTATTATTATTATTATTATTATCAACAAAGCTGAAAGCAGACATTTCGTTACACATGTAATTATTTTGATGGTCCTAGAGCCCAAATGTCGTTTGAGTAGGCCAATGGTCTGAAATTTCTTTTTTAAATATTTAGTATTCTATCACTTTTCAGGATTTTCATTACAAATGTTAAATTTTTAACTTACATTAAAGTGTGCAAAAAGTAAAGGAACCTGAATACTTATTCCAAATCCAGTGTATCTTGACTGGTATCTGTACTGGTATCAGGGACTGCTCTAACATCGATTTAAATACACACATTTGCCTGTAAATTGTTGCATTAAATATTTGCATTTAAAGGCTTTAAATGTTTCCCATGAATGTTGGTAATGAACAAAAAATGCAAATGCCAACAGCTTGTCAAATTTCCAGTATATCTCCAATTTCCAACCTGAGTCATCCATAAATTCCTGGGAATCAAAAAGAATGAGAATGCAACATGTTGAAACAAGATGAATGAATGAATGAGCATGTAACATGTTGAAACAAGGCTTGGTTATCAAAGCTGAGCAGGGAACATTTTCTGTAATAATGTACTTCAAGTCTTTTCACTGCTTTTGTATCTATCAATATTATTTGACAATGATATAATTTAATATAGTGATTTCGAATACAATAAATACTGTTCCGAACAACAAAAATGTACATGTAGTAAAAGGTGGGAAAAAAAAAAATTGTGCTCAATGAACATTGATTTGCAAAGAAAAAAAAAGGTAGGAACTGCCCTCTTAACTCCAAAATATAATGTTTTAATTAGTACAATGCTATTACCCAGCATTCCACTCAACTGGAACCAATCTCCCCCTTTCCCCTTCTGAAATGAAGGCTAATCAGAATTTTAATGAGAATAGCTAGTGTAATCATTTTACATGCCTGGTCCCACAGCTTAAGGCCTAATACTTTCTGTAACATGTTAATGATTTTCCAGTAAAGAAAAAAAAAAAAAACATTCTCCCAAGAGTCATAATTCACCTCTTTCCCTGTCTCACTATACTAAGGAAAGCTCTTTGCAGAATAGTGCAGGTCAGTATTTCTTAAATGAGAAAAAGAATGAAACAATGAGTAATCAACAGGCAAAACTAAAATTAATAAATTAAAATAATTGTAGCTTAGCATTATTTTATATTATTTCTATACAGTGACTACATTGGTAAGGTAACACTGGTGTTACATACAGAAGGGGGCGGAGACACAGGTATAGTTAAGATTGTGTTTATTGAACAACCAGAGATGGCGGACAGAGTGCAGGTGAGTGAAAGCAAGTTAAGCTCGTGACTGATGATACTGGATCTGATACTTGTCTTTATCCTTCCCGGGGGTCGCAGATGCAGGAAGACGTGGAGCAGACGAGACACAATGACACTCACAGGAGACGAGGAGACACTAGGAATCACGGGGAACGCTGGAGACAGGTAAGTAAACGTTAGCAGAGTCCTTGATATAAGCATAACAGGTAGGTATGCGTTAACGAGACCGGACAGTGACTGAATGCTTTATGCTGCTGTGATGACTGGTGCTGATGATTGTCAGGTGTGGCTTGTTAATACTCAGGAGAGGGAGTGCATTGTGATTGAGTGAGTGTAGAGCCTGGCGTGTCTGTGACAACTGGGCACATGGCTGGAATGCACCCTGTTTGGGTCATCTTGCACATACATATTCACAGGCTCATTCAAAATGACATAAAAGAATCTGCCAAAGTTGTTCCTTGCACTGTTCCATGGTGCACATAGAATGGTGGAGTGCATGCTGGAATTCTAACATTGCACCAAAGGCAGCTTTTTGGTGGGGTTTGTGGAGCATGAGGTGCTCACAGAGCTTGCAGGCCTCAAGGAGCTCCTCATGCTTGACTTGTTGATTGACCTTGCCATTTGCCTTGACCACCTACTCCTCAGCCAACAGCTTCCACGTACTAAAGGGGACTAGCATAGCTGCCATGCCCATGCAGCTGGGGCACACACAGCTCAATGATACCAAGAGGGAGGCATCTGTGGGAGTTTCTATTGCAGCCAAGCTGACGTCCTCATGAGTTACGATGCTTGGCATGGCCATGGGCCTACTGCCTCACCCCTTCAAGACATCAATGGAGGATCCATCGGTGGGCCTCACCAAGTGATGTGTACATCAAAATTTTTCTGAGAAATGTCATCATATTGTGGATTCGATGGATGGAGCTTAAAAAAGAACAACTATCCTGGTCAGAAAAAAATGTAAAGTTGGTCAACGGAACCAGCCTAACCTTGCCACTGAAGAATAGTTCATGCGCATATTCCATTATTTTGGCATCCCCAAAGATATAGTAAGTGAACAATTGTCCCCAATGTGATACAACCTTCAGGGTGTGGCCTGGATTCATGAAAAAGCTGGAAGTAATGGAAATAATGGTCCATCAAACTTGTCCCAGTTCCTGCCATGGGTACAGTATGCCCTAAACTCCCTTTGTCACTCCCTAAGCCACACACTATCCCTTACAGTGCATGTTGGGCTATCAGCCATTACTGTTCCTATTGTATGAACTCTCTCTAACTTACCTGTGATTGATGAATGGTTCCAGAGTAGCAAGCAGGTGTGGGCAAAGACCTACCAAAAAAATGAATGAGCTGCTCAAGCATTTAGTGAACAAGCTGATAATTAAAAAAAAAAAATACACATATTGTGCTACTAACCAGAAGAGAGGATGTGGCTCTCCACCAGAGACCTGCAACACCCTCAGTCTTGCAAAAAGTCCTTATTGACTTTATTTAAAAAAATAAATAAAAAAAATGTAAGTATTACAAATATATTATTTGTAATACTTAAAAAAAACTTTAAAAAAAAAAAAAAAAAAAAAAAAAAAAAGTCAACAATGGCACATAGAAGCTGGACCTCCCCCAACATCGGTGCATAGCTTTTATTATGCACATTTATTATGTCCCTTCTCAAGTCAGTGACACCAGGTCCCCTCACCACTGCCCTACCAGCCTCAACCCCAAAATATCCTGAGCTCTTGCCATCATCAAAGAAAACTGCAGTACCTCATTGAGTGAGATTGGCACGGGCCTGAAGAACAATGCTGGTTACTGGCACCCAACATTCCCATTCCCAGAGGAAGTGTCCCCGGTTAGAGCCCTTTGGAGGATCTGTTAGGTTAAACCTCAGTTAATTCTATTTCCCAGCACAGACAGCGATCTACAAACATGGCTGCCCTGTACTCCACTTCCTACAACACACCTACACTCTCACCTGACTAACAATAACACTCACCTGTTTTCAGTTGCACAGTTTTTACCACACACCTTTATAAGCTTCTTTTTGTTACACTCAAATTAATTGCTCTGGTTTTGGTCTTTGCCTTTACTCACATTTTGGATTAATGTTTTGCCTTGGATATTCAGTTTACTCGATTTCAGACTGTTTATCATGCTTATTTTTCCTTATGTTTTGGAATTGTCTGCCTGCTTAATAAACAACATGCTTATTTGCACTTGCATCCTCTCCTGCTCTGTGAGTCTTTGTTCTAATACACATCGTAGACTGGGTTCACCTGATGCACTGGTTCTTAACCCCCAAAATAAATATATAGGAGGAGCTAATTCATGGGCAGCCAGAACACCACACAAAAGTGTACACAAACATGGCTGTGTTTTTAGTTTTGGGTCTCCCATGGCAACCAGGATTTCAGCCTATAGGCCTGCTTGCCCAGTGAGCCATTGCAACATGAAATTGCAGCCATTCCTCTCCTCAGACTTGAGGTCCTCCAGATTTTCAAAGTAAAATTAGCATTTTGGCAGAAACCCATATTGTGCGAATTTAGTGCTGTCGAAGGGTGCTGGGGTTTCCATGAACATTTACTGGGTTAATTGATTGAGATGAACGCTGGCATGGTCAGTTTGCCATTAAGCTGCTCTCACCTTCCTGCTGCATGGAAGCAGCAAAGTACACTGTCATGTATGGTGAGGTGAGACAAATGCATTTGCTGTAGGGTATTTTATTAAATGGCAGGCAGAAAAATCCAAACTGTCAATCAGAGCCAGGAATGATACACAGCAAAAGGCAATGGCAGGGATAATCCAAAAACACTATGTGACAGAACAATAATAAACAATAAACAGAGTAGCAAAACAAAGGCTCATTAAAGACTAAGAGGTAAACACTGAACAATAAACAATTCTTTGTACTGAACACAGAAACATGAGGGTTATGAACATACTAATCAAAGGGCAAACTTAAAATGGGTGTGATTAATCAAGACACACAGTGGAGACAACCAGTGATAGGACATTGGTGGAGACAAGGCAGAATGAGAACAAAAAAACCTATGACAATGTAAATAAGCATAAACAACACAGGATTACAAGCTGTTATTCATGTTGAGCATTCTGCATAAGGTAGAAATGCCTGAAATTTAATCACAGTCTAGTTTAATCTAGTTTAATTTCACAGTAAAGCGCATCTTATTGTTTTACATTTTACTTTTTATATCATGCTCCAACAGTGCATTATCCACACATTATCCATTCCATATGTGGCATGAGGAGTTATTGCTTCCATGATTATTGATGGGTTTTTTAGTCAGTCAGCGGCACTCCCTAGTGTGTAAAAAACTGAAGCCGTTTTAAGGAACCAGATGTGGATATCTGGCACGAGATGCCAACTTGTTCTGAGAGTGCTTTTGTTTTGATTGCATGAACCTGATGTGGACATTGGAGAAGCTGTCAGAACCTGACAGAGTCGCCTGATTGAGGGTTTTTCTGCTTCAGTTTGCCAAGAAAAGCCATCGCAGTATTGTTTATTTATGATGCATCTGACGACTGGGCCTGGGTATTGGGGGTAGAAGACTAGTCCTGTCTTAGTGGTGGTATCTTCCTCACCATGTGTTGCATTCTTCACCTTTACCTCCATAAGTGTGTGAGTGTGTGCCTTTTTTGTCATGACCCTTGGTGGTCTGCTGGAAAAGGAACAAATGTTTCTGTGTCCATTTTAATATTGTTTTTATTAAATTGTCAGTAAACTATATATTATGGTATGGTGACCAATGTCTATGACCCATGGTGATTTGGTGATTCAAACCTGCGCAAGCTTTTGTGGAAGGTGTATATTAATTACTAGTTAATATTAATATTAATTAATAGTGTGAAGGCTGTTATTCTAATCAATTTCTATCATAGTTTGAAAAATAGCCTGCCCCCTCTTTCCATTGCCCTCGTCCCCACCACACATACGCCCCTTATCCCTATCCCTCATATCTTTACAATATATCTTAATGAAAAAAGAACTTAGCTTGCATAACTCAGCAATAAAACCTATATAAAACCCACAATTAAGCAGAAGTAGATAGGCACCTTGTTGCAATAATAATAATAATAATAGTAATAATAATTATTATTGTTATTGTTATTGTTATTGTTATTATTTTGACTGATCATGATATTAAAGAGAAGGTCTAAAATGTAATCAATACATATCTATCAACAAGTTGGGTTAATGTATGGCATGGTGTACTTGCAGTCTGTAATACTCTACTAGGCTAATACAGCATTTATCAAAGCAAAATATCCATTCATTCATTCATTCATTCATTCATTCATTCATTCATTCATTCATTCATTCATTGTCTACCGCTTATCCGATCTACTCTCGGGTCTCAGGCATCATTGGGCATCAAAGCAGAATACACCCTGGACAGAGTGCCAACCCATTGCCGGGCACACACACACACTCTCATGCAATCACACACTACGGGCAATTTAGAGATGCCAATCAACCTACAATGCATGTCTTTGGACTGGGGGAGGAAACCGGAGTACCCGGAGGAAACCCCCGAGGCACGGGGAGAATATGCAAACTCCACACACACACACGGCAGAGGCGGGAATCGAACCCCCAAACCTGGAGGTGTGAGACAAACTTGCTAACCACCAAGCCACCGTGCCCCCCTCAAAGAAAAATATATTTAGCAAAATATTCATAAATCTTTTTTGTGTTTTTTGTGTAATTTGCACTTTATTTGAATTGTATGTGCTCAATCAATCTTTGGTTTTCTCTTTCAAATACATTTTGTGGGGAAAGGATGAACATGATGATAGATTAAATAATATACTTTTTCATGATCATTATACCCATGACTGAGCTGTAAGATGATTGCTGATGATGTGTTAAGGATGCATCACCTAAGCAGGCTAATAAATACTAGCCCAAAATAAAATTAAAATCTAATGTGTGTTTCAATGAGGTGTGTTATGCTGAGTTTAATGGATGCCATGATGTTTTTCAACTTGAAATTAAACTGTAAAGCACTTAGAGTAAAAGGATATCACCTGATCACTAGTGTCTTTACTGTTCTTTACACCTAAAAATTCTCTATTTTTGAATTTTTTTTTCAGAATTTTATTATCCGTATTTAGAAAAAAAATTAAGCATCATGATTCTCTATTGTATTCAAATCTAGCCATGGGGGTCACAGTCCAGTGACTTCTGTGCCGGTCCCAAGCCCAGATAAATAGAGAGGGTTGCGTGAGGAAGGGCATCCGGTGCAGTACGAATTTCATACCAGATCGGTCGAGACCCGGGTTAACAACGACCGCCATCGGCGCCATTGACCTACAGGGCGCCGGTGGAAATTGGGCTACTGTTGGTCGAAGAAGTAGAGGAGGGAGGAGAGTGCACAGACAGAGAGTGAAGAGGAAAGGTAAGAGTGTAGGATTGAGAATAGGAACTCTGAATGTTGGTACTATGACAGGGAAAGGTAGAGAGCTGGCTGATATGATGGAGAGAAGGAAGGTGGATATACTGTGTGTACAGGAGACCAGGTGGAAGGGTAGCAAGGCTCGTAGTATAGGAGCAGGATTCAAGCTGTTTTATTATGGTGTGGACAGTAAGAGAAATGGGGTAGGTGTGGTCGTGAAGGAGGAGTTTGTGAGGAATGTCCTGGAGGTGAAGAGAGTGTCAGACAGGGTGATGAGTCTGAAGTTAGAGATTGAAGGGGTGATGTTGAATGTTGTTAGTGGTTATGCCCCACAGGTAGGTTGTGAGTTAGAGGAGAAAGAGAGATTCTGGAGTGAATTAGATGAAGTGATGGAGAGTATTCTCATGGGTGAGAGAGTGCTGATAGAAGCGGATTTTAATGGACATGTTGGTGAGGGGAACACAGGTGATGAGGAGGTGATAGGCAAGTTTGGAGTTAAGGAAAGGAACCTTTAAGGACAGATGGTAGTGGACTTTGCTAAGAGGATGGACATGGCTGTGGTTAACACTTATTTTCAGAAGAGGGAGGAGCATAGAGTGACTTACAAGAGTGGAGGTAGGAGAACACAGGTAGACTACATCCTATGTAGAAGCGGCAATCTGAAAGACATTAGTGACTGTAAAGTGGTAGTGGGAGAGAATGTAGCCAGACAGCATAGGATGGTGGTGTGTAGGATGACTTTGTTGGTCTGTAAGACGAAGAGGTCAAAGATAGAGAAGAAAACCAAGTGGTGGAAGCTGAAAAAGGATGAATGTTGTGAGGAATTTAGACAGAAGTTGAGGTAGGCTCTGGGTGGTCAGGTAGTGCTGCCAGATGACTGGGAAACTACAGCAGAAGTAATCAGGGAGACAGGGAGAAAGGTGCTGGGTGTGTCATCTGGAAGGAGGAAAGAAGATAAGGCGACTTGGTGGTGGAATGAGGAAGTTCAGGATAGTATCCAGAGGAAGAGGTTAGCCAAGAAGAAGTGGGACATGGACAGGACTGAAGAGAATAGACAGGAATACAAGGAGTTACAGCGCAGAGTGAAGAGGGAGGTGTCTAAGGCCAAGCAGAAGGCATATGACGAGTTGTACACTAGGTTAGACACTAGAGAAGGAGAGAAGGACTTGTACAGGTTAGCTAGGCAGAGGGACCGAGATGGGAAGGATGTGCAGCAAGTTAGAGTTATTAAGGATAGAGATGGAAGGGTGCTCACAAGTGAGGAGAGTATACAGAGGAGATGGAAGGAGTACTTTGAGGAGCTGATGAATGAGGAAAATGAGAGGGAAAAAGAGTAGAAGAGGTGAACTCTGTGGAACAGAAAGTAGATAAGATTAGAAAGGATGAAGTCAGGAAGGCTTTGAAGAGGATGAAAATTGGAAAGGCAGTTGGTCCTGACGACATCCCGGTGGAGGTCTGGAAGTGTCTAGGAGAGGCAGCAGTGGAATTTTTAGCTAGTTTGTTCAACAGGGTTTTAGAGAGTGAGAGGATGCCTGAGGAATGGAGAAGTGTGTTAGTGCCGATCTTTAAGAATAAGGGTGATGTGCAGAGTTGCAGCAACTATAGGGGGATAAAGTTGATGAGCCATACAATGAAGCTATGGGAAAGAGTAGTGGAAGCTAGGTTAAGAAAGGTAGTGGAAATTTGTGAGCAGCAGTATGGCTTCATGCCCAGAAAGAGCACAACAGATGCAATTTTTGCTCTGAGAATTTTGATGGAGAAGTATGGAATGGTTGGAATGGGTGGAGAAAGGTGTCGGGAGTTCTGTGTGAGAGGAAAATATTAGCGAGAATCAAGGGGAAGGTGTACAGGACAGTGGTGAGACCGGCCATGCTGTATGGTTTAGAGACAGTGTCACTAAGGAAGAGACAGGAGTCAGAGCTAGAGGTAGCAGAGCCGAAGATGTTGAGGTTCTCTTTGGGAGTGACAAGATTGGACAGGATTAGGAACGAGTACATCAGAGGGACAGCTCATGTTGGACGTTTGGGGGACAAAGTTAGGGAGGCCAGATTAAGATGGTTTGGTCATGTTCAGAGGAGGGAGAGTGAGTATATTGGTAGAAGAATGTTGGACATGGAGCTGCCAGGCAGGAGGCAAAGAGGAAGGCCAAAGAGGAGGTATATGGATGGAATTAATGAGGATATGAAGCTAATGGGTGCAAGTGTTGAGGTTGCAGAAGATAGGGATAGGTGGAGAGAGATGATTCGCTGTGGCGACCCCTGAAGGGAAAAGCCGAAAGAAGAAGAAGAAGATTCTCTATTGTATTCAAATCTGTTATTAATGGTGGATGACAGGGAGTGTGAAATGCAAACAAAATGTCCATCAGGCAAACTCATTTAATAATGTTGCATGGATTCTCCTCCATTTAAATGTCACCTTGAGGGGAAAAAGGATATATAACATGATTAGATGCAATCAAATTACAGCTGCACAATCAAGCAATGTGCAGAAGCTTGAAAGCAGTTATGATTTGAATCTTTAGCTTTCTTGTGGTTCAGAGGTTAAGAACAGAGGAAATTGGATTGCAAACTCAAAAATGTCCTTTATTTTGCTTTCACTTTTCAGCTCTGTTATTTAAATGCATATACACACATGAATGTTCACACACGGCTTTCTGTGCTCAGCTCTCTCTCTCACTGGCTCCACCTTTTATCTCTGCTGACACTTACTGCAACGGAGAAGAATTGTGATCCTTACCACTTGTTCCCCTCATCTCTGTTCTCCATTCACAAAACGCTGCAGAAAAGAAAAAGTTATTTTGGCTCAAGTATTGGCTCAAGATCAAGGGGTTTTTGCAGCCATGAGTCCATATAATAAAAATATATATTTATTATATGAACATAATCTAACTATTTAAATATTAAGAGTATTATTCAAATGAGTACTATATTAATACAATGGATATTTATTATCTTCAGAAATATAGAGTTAACTATAAAAGAGCATTTGAACTGTGTTTGGTTAAGTGGTTTAAAATGCATTGCCTCTGGCTACTCCATTTCAGAACACTCCAACAGAGGAATCCAAGGTTGAATGGAAAGTTTCAAAAACAGTATTGTAGGAAGAAACAGAGCTTTTGTAACTTTTTGTTACTTTTTTTCATTGGAAAACAATCAACCATATACACTGCCTGGCCAAAAAAAGTCACCACCTGGATTTAAATCTACAGTGATTAATATGTCTCAGCTGGTTATTTAACCCTAACTTATGCACTGAGTAGCTTCTCAACTCTTAAACACCATGTTGGAATACATAGTCAATTCAATTTGGAGGAGTACATGACATCAGTGACCAGCTACACTGGTAAGTGCATTGATGACATGACCGTCTCCAAGACCATCACCACATGCTCCAACCAGAAGCCGTAGATGATTGCAAAAGTGCGTGCTCTCCTGAAGTTGAGAGACTCCGCCTTCAGAGAAGGGGATAAGACGGCCTTAAAAAAAACAGCAAGGGCCAAATGTCCCAAGCCATCAGAGAGGTGAGGCAGACACATGCCCAGAGAATCGACAGCCACTTTCAGGACAGCGGAGACTCCCAGTGCATGTGGCAGGGCATACAGGCGATCACGAACTACAGCCTTAACACAAAAACCACAGTACAGATAAACCATCACCAACAAGGGGCAAGAATGCAAGGATCTCTATATATAGGGCAAAACATTAAGACTAATTGGAAACAGGTGACACAATCAGGAACGAGAACATTAAGCAGGGAAAGACAAGACACACAAAGAAGCAGGCTTCGGAATATCACCTGCCAGCTCCCTCTCCGGGCCTGGCAGGGAACTGTCCAGCTGTTCCTGACAGTAGCTCTGCATAAGGACATCTGCCAAATACCATAAATGGTGAGACAAACCTGGCAGACCTACCAACAAGTATGTTAGTACACTACTATATCAGCTGTCAGTAGTACTGTATATGTGCCACCTAGTATATTGTGCAGTCTGCAGAGGTATTATAACTAGGGCCTCATATCACCCAATATAACATATATAAATTACAAATGCTTTCTTTCTTTATTATTTTTAATAATCGCAGTTATACTCATTCACAAGATAGATTGCACTTCCTACAGATTAACCTACCTGTAGTATTTATGCTCTATCATCAGTAGAAAACATAATCAGACTTTTCTGTTGTTCTTACTGCCCATGCAGCACAAAATCTCCTACAAATGGGAATATGAACATGCTGCAGTGAGCAGTCAGACAGGTAGGTGTTAAGAGTAGTGGAGTTAACCAATAGTTATCATAAGGTGTTCATCATTACCTAGACAACAATTAACAGCCATTAAAGGAGGCTATGTGTGTGTATATGTGTGTGTGTGTGTGTGTGTTCTTTTTAGTGTGATCACAGCAGGGGCAATGGCTTACCTCCCATCCACATCCACAGCTCAGCTAGATGCTAAACACTCAGCTGTCATGAAGCTCTCTTCCACAGGCCAGCGGGGAAAATTAACACACTGTTCAGTGCCTCTAATTTGTGCCAGACTGCTCCCATCAAGAGCTTGTCACAGTGGCTGCAGAGGGGACACTCACAATGATGTGCAAAAGGCCCTGTTGGTTGTGTTCCTCTCCTCACTGCTATAGTAGTGAATACAGTGGCAGACATAAATGCACTGAAACCCCGCATTCAAAACATTGCATGATCCACATGAAACAGCAAACTGTGAAATTCCCAAAGCATAGAAACCTCTTTTTTGACATTCAGAATTTATTTTAAAAGCTGGCAGCACCATTGATAGCCTTTAGGGTCAAATTCCAGCCATACAATTAATTAAGCCTTGACCATGAGCTTTACAGCTCTTCACCACTCTTCTGTGTCATTTATGAAGAGTGAGAATAGTCATTTTAGTGTTCTAAACAGACTGTTTTTCCTGATCACACTCTCTCACATTAGGTCTTCTGAATGGCATTTTGCTGCCTTAGACATGTATGACATTTAGCATGAAATGAGGTGAGGTTTATGGAGCCAGATGGAGCAGGGATGGCGACAGTTTTTATGGTTCTCCTTGGTGCTTTATACTATGTGTGACACTGTCTGCACAAACCTTAAATAACTAGTGTGAGACATGACTAAGAAATAGTAATGACTTGTGTAACCTGGTTGTAACCTGGTATTAACATTCGTTTAAAGTGTGGTATGGATCCATAGTTTAGTTGTCTGAATGTGCATAGTTGGTTCATTAATAAATGGTGTGAAAGATAAAATTCATTGGCCGACAAGGACTGATGTAATGAGGTCATGTGATTTTCTTTATTGGATGGATAACTCATTTAAAATGATTTAATGTGTTGTAAAATGTTTTGTGTTAAAAAGCTTTAAATATGCAAGAGAAAGTGATAAAAAAGTATTAGAATATATACATACATATATATATATATATATATATATATATATATATATATATATATATATATATATATATATATATATATAAAGAATTTGCATTTTATTTACATGTTTTATTAAAATATTAGTCATGTGCCCAGATAGAGGTGACGTGGGGGAAGCCACAGGAAGAAGAGGGAGCAATTAGAGCAGAGCGGGGAAGCTTAGGGAAAAAGAGAAAAAACCCTCAATATACGAACTGTGTGTTGAGTAACACGTAGAGTTAGTTGTTCAACCCGAACCCTGATTATAGCGCTTCGGTCCGGGGTGGAAGAACACGTCGGAAAGACGTGGACATCGCCGCCAGCGAACAAGGTTTGAAGTTGTTCTTTACCGCGCCATTAAGGACTTTGCTACTGGACTGGCGGGTAGCTGGCTCGACGGACGGGTACTGGTTTTGGCGAAGGTGAATTGGAACACGCCCCAAGGCTCAGCTTCTTTTCTCCACTGACTCTTCTCTGGATGGTGGTGCGTGTACTGTGTACAATCGGCTAAAGCTACTATGTTCTGTTCGTTGCTCTCGTGGGTGAAGTGACCCAGTATCTTTGTTTCCACGCACCCTAGCTGCGTACAGGCCTGCAACAGTTAGACTGAGCATTTCTACTTGCACTTTTATTGAATTCTGCCGGCTTTTATTTTATTTACTTTATGGCCATTTATTGGAAAGAAATGTTGAGTTTATTACCAATGATTTTTCTTTTGAAACTGCCCTGTGGTGAGGAAGTGCACTAATGGAAATTTAAATATATAGTAAATTGTTTGAATACCATTTTTCTTGTTTGTGAGTATATATTCAAATATAGTGCTCCATTACCCACCTGGTGATTAAAGTACAGGTGACTGACCTATATTGTTGTTATTATATGTAACTGATGTTTGTGTATATGTGAAGCTGACCAGGGTTAGGGATCTGTTAACTGAAGTGTGTATATATATGTATATATTATATACATAAATCTATTCTCACACATACTTAATAGCTGAGCATTAGTGGAACCTATACTCAATATAATTAGCATAGAAAAAAAGAGCTCAGGTTAGCCACCCCACTATAGCTAGTAACGCTAGGGGCGCTACACTCAGAAAAGATAATTATCTGTATAAGGCATCATATCAAAGTTTGATTAGAAATTTGAATTCTGTCTAATTTTATTTCATCATAAATTATACTATATAATAATAGCCATGCCAGTGGAAGGCACACTATAATACACAGTACCCAGTTGCCAGAAAGGTGCACAAAGAAAAGCTAATATCATTAACCAGCCAGGTTTCAGCAGATTTCTATCCTATCTGTATCTCACACTACTACAAAAAGCATTGGCATTGAATTTTAATTCAAATTCTTTAGGAAAGATTCTCACAATCCTTCTTTTAGTTGGCAATTTGTCGTGACAGTACTAGTGTTAGTCAAACTTGTGGGCCTCTTTGTTCAGACACTTTTTTCAGTTCAGTCAAAAACTTTGTATAATATTCAGAATAGACCCATTCAAAGCCACATTTTTACTTACTGGCTGATGTCTTGAGGTGTTCCTACTGTGATTCTATATGTTGCTTCATCCACATGATGTCATCTATTTTCTGCAGTGCACCAGTCCCATTTCCAGCAGAAGACAATTGATGCTACCACTCTAATGCTTTAATATTAAGATTTTGTCTCAACTATTTTTCCCATACATGGCACTGATCATTAAAGCTAAACAGTTACATTTTTGTTCAATCTGATCAAAGAACATTCATGCAAATGGAAAATGGATTTATTTAGTTATTAATGCTTCTCCTCCATTGAAAAAGTTCATTGAGCAAACGCGGTGCAGTGTGATTCTTGTTCTTTTTAGTATTAGTACTTGCTACAGATCCTATTTTTTCCCATTAGGTTCAATAATGTGGCAGTGTGCACTTTGCCCAACAATTATATAACATCTAGAAAGGTGAGCAAATAAATGGAATATCAGTTTATATCTGACAAATGGAAACATTGTAGAAATTGTTAGTCACCTAAAATAGATATTTCAGTGTAAACTAAATCTATGGAGTTATGAACAAGGACTATGAAGATTAACATTTGTAGCCTCCTGGTGGTCCAGCGACAGGATTCCATGCTCTCATTGCAGCAGCCTGGGTTCGAGTCCTTGGGCAGGGCACTAACCCAGCCACTGAAGAGTTAACTCTCAGTGCTGGTCCCAAGCCTGGATTAAATAGTAGGGTTGCATCAGGAAGGGCATCTGGTGTAAAGCCTGTACCAAACTGAAACATGAAGACCAAATGATCCACTGTGGCAACAACTATAAAGTTTAATATCTGACATATCTGACATATATGGTATTGAGGGGGGCACGGTGGCTTAGTGGTTAGCACGTTTGCCTCACACCTCCAGGGTTGGGGGTTTGATTCCCGCCTCCGCCGTGTGTGTGTGGAGTTTGCATGTTCTCCCTGTGCCTTGGGGGTTTCCTCCGGGTACTCCGGTTTCCTCCCACAATCCAAAGACATGCATGGTAGGTTGATTGGCATCTCTAAATTGTCTGTAGTGTGTGATTGCGTGAGTGAATGAGAGAGTGTGTGTGCCCTGCGATGGGTTGGCACTCCTTCCAGGGTGTATCCTGCCTTGATGCCCAATGATGCCTGAGATAGGCACAGGCTCCCCATGACCCAAGAATAGATCGGATAAGCGGTAGACAATGAATGAATGAATGAATGAATATATGGTATTGAATAGCTGATATATATAGTGTAGCATACTGACAGTGAAATGTTTTGTTTGCTTTCAGGTCAAGATGTTACCTTCATACCCTGTGAATAATTTTGGAAGGAGGAGATTTGGAGAAGGTTTAAATGATGTGTACCAACATTAATGCTCTTTGTTGCTATGCCTGAGTGACGTTAATAACACCAATTTCAGCAGCTTTAAGTGATTTAAAATTTCAGAATAGTCAAACATAATCAAACCAACATGAAATAGTTCGAAATGTTAAATTTGTTTGTCTTAAATTTGTTCTGAAATAATCTTCACATGTAGAAAAATGTAAGTAAGTTGTCTTAAAGAATATGCAGAAGACGAGTGTCTGCAAACCCTTTCTTAATGGAAATTTTTATTCAATGTTCTACACAGATTGAGATAATGCCATTTAATTACAGTCTTCTCTCCATCAATGTCAAAATAAACTTGATACTTGACTTTCCATTCTGAAGTTGCAAGGATCGAGATGTCTGTCAAATTCAACACTTAAAAGGATTAGAAATAATAAACTGAAACGAATGTCGTATTGTGCTGTCCACTTTGTCAGGCTCAAATATCCCATCAAATGTGATACCTCACTAGCATTAAAATTCTTTGCAGATTTATTTCTATACTGTTTCTCTTTGATCAGCTGGACTTGGAAATTATACCAAACAAGCAATATCAAGATTGTAAAAAGTATATTTGCGAATAACCATGTTTTGGTAAGTATCTCTGTGTATTGAAGAATCTAGAAAACTAATGAAGCAAATATTTGAAGTAATAACTACCTTTAGGGCATAGTATTCACTATGCCTATAGTTCATGGGAGTGTTTTTATAACTGCAACATGGAAATGGGCCAGGGAAAATTATCAGCACTAGAGTAATAGAACAAGTTTGTATGGATCACCATAACAAAACCTAATTCTTTCTCTGTATTTATCTCTGTGTTTATCTGAAAGCTTGGTCATAATAATAGTGTGCTGAAATAACAGATTATACAGTGACAATTGCTCACTGTGCATTCTTGACAGTTTAATATTTTGGTTGCTTATTATTGTTATTTTCCAGGATCAAAATGCTACATCACTTTTTTATGTTGAAGCTTTGTACATGACATCATATGCAAATGTCTGTAAGACATTAAAATACAAATGCAATCAAGATTGTCTTTTTTTTGTCTAGAAAATTTTCTAATAATTAGAAAATATGGTTTGGTATTATTTTTTTAACTGATGCATTATATACTTTCTTGTATATGACTGTAACCTGGCATTTAAATTGGCATTATTAGAATGTGTTACTGTATGCAATAAAGCTGTATAGTGACATCCTATGCAAAAGTTAACTTTCTAAGGCATCACAAAAGTCATAATGACTTTTACAAAATATGAATGGACAGCCATAGTTTTTGTATCTTATTTGCCGTTTGTGTGATTCTTGCAGATCCACTTTCTGTGATTTTGTTCCAAGGCTCATCGTCTCTAACTGTCAAAGCTTATTATTGTATAGTGCCACAGAATTCAAGCAAGTAAGATATTTCTGGGTGCCTTATTTAAAAAAAAAAAAAAACATGAAAACACCCTTCTATTAGAATTTACACATTAGCATTGTGAAACCAGTGTTGAGCCAAAAAACAGTAGTAAGTTTTAAAAAAAAAAAAGTAACAGGACTCCAGACACTGTAATCCTATATGGTGTAGTGATTTAGTATAAGGGAAAACAACAGATCTCAGGGTAAATCGAGACCTTGGATTTAATTTATACTCTAGTTTAATTAGCTATTTACCCTTGTACCCTTTGTTGTTGACTTGTGCAGACTGCTTTGTTGCTTATGACATGCATATTTTGTTCTTGACTGTTTCACAAATTGTCGGTGCTGTTAACCGCAACAGATACATTAAAAAATCATAAATAAAATTTTTCAGAACATGGTCCATTTACTAAGATATGCAAGATTTTTGCTATTTATGACTGCTTCCAGTATTTCATTAAAGAAGACTTCTGACATTTTTTATTAGAGTGCAACACATGTTTGGTGAAGGTGATCCTCTCAGGTCTACCCAAGTACTATTCAGAATTAGCCACCTGATTAGATCAGTTACTCCTTTGGCCCATTTACCCTAACTGTTAACCTAGTTTTTGTTCATAAACAGCTGTGAGAGAAACTACATCAAGATTAAATGAAGCTAAAAAATTTTAGCTTTTTAGATACTAATTTTGAGTATTAGAAAACTGGTGTTTTCACATATAATTAAACATTTTTAAAATAAAAAAATAATGATGAAAATAAATTAAAATAAAAAATGAAAATGATATTTACCCAAGGGTACACACCAAATCCTTTCTGGCAATGACAGACAACAAAGTTAATCTGATCCTGACAAATTTTGCAAAACCTAAAGAATTAATAATGATAGTAGGCTCTTAAAAGAGAAGACAGCACAACATTAAAACTCTTTTTAAACAAAGTGTATATTTTCTAAATGTTTGTTATACAGTTGCTATGCTGATAAATAAACTAAATAAAAATGTTATTTAAGCATTGCTTTTTAAATTACAGATTTTTAGAATTACATAGGATATCAACGAATTTGAATTTATGTCAAGAGTATTAACATTAGCTTAAGAATTTCATAAGAATATTGAATTCGATTAATATGTAGAAACCATTTAAACCATTAAATAAATCAATAAATTCTCAAAGCTAGCGAGCTGGCTAAAGTTTTAAAAAATTATTCCACACTACTCTCTATTCTTAAGTTATCTATAGTTAAGTGAGATAAGAGATTAGTGGGCTAAGGTGCTGCCCCCCAATCTCTTTCTATCAATTATGGATGACATGGACACAAAGAGGAGACATCATGATTTTTTTTGTAATAAAGTTCCAGAAAACAAAATGAAAGAAAACAATCAAGGAAGAATGGAAATAATACTATACTACATTTCACAACTTCAAAATGCTTCTTTGGTGAATAAAATAAATTCACTTTTCTATTATGTATATATCCCAGAGAATCAGTTTAATCCCTGATTTCCAAGCTCTCAAAGTACTTCCACCAGCATATAGTTAACCACAGATAAGTGACAGTAAAATTCAGCTTATTCAAAAACTGTGCATGCAACCTGAATTTCAAAGTGCTCAGCACTTTTTACAGACAGACTTTTTTCAGTTTGCACTGCTTTAGGCAAATAACAACTTGCTTTTTTTTAAAAACATGACTGATGGCTCCTTGCCCCTTCCCCCCCACATACAGACACACACACACACACAAAAGATTACTTCCATGCCACTGACCATTTGCAACCCTTCCAGTGATATGTGACCCAGTTTTATTTGATTTCATTTGTTCACTTTCATTACTGTTTTTCTTTTTGATTTGCAGAAATGTCAGAATAGGGACCTCAGACAATTATTTGGTTTGACAAAGTGGGTTCTTTTCTTAGTACCCACTTTCTCAGAAATGTTTTTTTGTTTATTTATTTTTTAAACACAGGAAGTTAAAATTCATCAATCAGTTAACATTAAATATTATATATATATATATATATATACAAACCCGATTCCAAAAAAGTTGGGACACTATACAAATTGTGAATAAAAAAGGAATGCAATAATTTACAAATCTCATAAACTTATATTTTATTCACAATAGAATATAGATAACATATCAAATGTTGAAAGTGAGACATTTTGAAATGTCATTCCAAATATTGGCTCATTTTGGATTTCATGAGCGCTACACATTCCAAAAAAGTTGGGACAGGTAGCAATAAGAGGACGGAAAAGTTAAATGTACATATAAGGAACAGCTGGAGGACCAATTTGCAACTTATTAGGTCAATTGGCAACATGATTGGGTATAAAAAGAGCCTCTCAGAGCGGCAGTGTCTCTCAGAAGTCAAGATGGGCAAAGGATCACCAATTCCCCCAATGCTGCGGTGAAAAATAGTGGAGCAATATCAGAAAGGAGTTTCTCAGAGAAAAATTGCAAAGAGTTTGAAGTTATCATCATCTACAGTGCATAATATCATCCAAAGATTCAGAGAATCTGGAACAATCTCTGTGCGTAAGGGTCAAGGCCGGAAAACCATACTGGACGCCCGTGATCTTCGGGCCCTTAGATGGCACTGCATCACATACAGGAATGCTACTGTAATGAAAATCACAACATGGGCTCAGGAATACTTCCAGAAAACATTGTCGGTGAACACAATCCACCGTGCCATTTGCCGTTGCCGGCTAAATCTTTTCAAAAAAGAAGCCATATCTAAACATGATCCAGAAGCGCAGGCGTTTTCTCTGGGCCAAGGCTCATTTAAAATGGACTGTGGCAAAGTGGAAAACTGTTCTGTGGTCAGACGAAGTGTCTGTAGCGGTTTGCAGTTTGCCTTGTCAATACCTGCTACTCACTTAAATAGTAAGTATATTGTCATTTTTTTCTTGTTCTTTCATCCTTAGTCTCACTTTTCATACTTTGACAAGACCACAGACATGTGCCTCAAACCCATTTCTGTTGTTACCTCTTACAGACGCAGGCATTTTCATCCACGAAGCAGAGGTCATGTTTCTAGAAACCTCATCTACCCTCCCTTGTTGTCTCAGTCTCAAACAGTGGTGGTAGGTGGGCTCTGGAACTGCCAGTCTGCTATAAGGAAGGCTGACTTCATCTCAGCTTTAGCCTCCCACTATTCCTTTGATTTTCTGGCACTAACTGAGACCTGGATACCACCACAGAACACTGCTACACCGGCTGCTCTATCCTCTGCCTATACTTTCTCTCACTCACCACGAGAATCAGGCAGGGGTGGTGGTACAGGTCTGCTGTTGTCACAGAGTTGGTGTACCTCACCTCTCCCCTTGTCTCATCTAACCATCTCTTCTTTTGAATTCCATGCAGTTTCAGTTACCTCTCCAATCAACCTCTTCATCATTGTCATCTACCGCCCCCCTGGTCCCCTAGGTAACTTCTTGGATGAAATGGACACACTCCTCAGTGTCTTCCCTTCTGACAGCACCCCTCTGACAGTTCTTGGAGACTTCAACCTCCCATCTGACAAGCTTCACTCTTCTGGCCTTCTGGCTCTTCTGAATTCATTCTCCTTGTCCTTCAACAGCTGCCCTCCCACACACAAGGAAGGAAACGTCCTGGATCTAGTCTTCACTCATCCTTCTCCAGCTACAGACATGACTGTTACCCCACTTCATATCTCCGATCATCACCTGGTATCCTTCTCTATCACTCTCCCTGTTCTGCCTAAACGTAACCCCCAGCACCTCTCTCTCACCCGCCGAAACCTCCACTCTATCTCTCCTTCCTCTGTAGCTTCCTGCACTCTTTCATCACTTCCTGACCATGAATCCTTCTCCTCCCTTCCCCTGGACTCAGCTACTGACACTCTGCTTTCCTCCCTTTCCTCAACCATGGACTTTCTCTGCCCCTTGTCTACTATACGCAGGAAGAATTCTTCTCCTGCTCCTTGGTTGTCAGATGTGCTTCGCAACAATCGGAGAGAACTACGATCAGCAGCGAGGAAGTGGAAGAAATCTAAACTCGACACAGACCTCACCTCTTATCGCACGCTCCTGTCCAAATTCTCCTTGGACGTGACTTCTGCCAAGACCTCCTTCTACAAGGAAAAGCTTGAAACTTCTGCACAAGATCCCCGAAAGCTCCACAACATCTTCTCATCACTACTCAACCCTCCGGCTCCACCTTCTCCATCCTCCCTGACCGCCGAAGATTTTGCCTCTTTTTACACAGAGAAGATTGAGAGGATCTGCCAGACCTTCACGTCTTTCCCAACTTCACCTACATCACACAATCAGCACTCCGCTACTCCTTCACTGACGCAGCTCTCAACTGTAGCAGCAGAAGAGGTTTTGCAAATTACCCGGTCCTGCAATCCTACCACCTGCCCACTGGATCCAATCCCTTCAGCTATGCTCCAGACCATCTCACCTGATCTCCTACCCTTTATCACCACAGTCATCAATGGATCCTTAACGTCTGGTCACGTTCCAACTGCCTTTAAGAAAGCCAGGGTCATCCCCATCCTGAAGAAACCTGCTCTGGATCCCTCAGACATCAGCAACTACAGACCGGTATCACTTCTCTCATTCCTTTCAAAAATTCTTGAACGTGTGGTTTGTAATCAGCTGTCTGACTATCTCATGCAGAATAACCTCCATGACCCCAACCAGTCTGGCTTCAAAGCAGCACATTCCACTGAGACTGCCCTTTTGGCAGTCACTGAGAAACTACATGCTGCTAGATCAGCCAAACTGTCATCGGTCCTCATCCTCCTCGACTTGTCTGCAGCATTTGACACAGTAAACCACAAGACTCTCTTGTCCACCCTCAGGAGTCTTGGAATTTGTGGAACAGCATGGGAATGGTTTGCTTCCTACCTGGATGGTCGCTCATATCAGGTAACATGGAAGGGATTGACATCTGCTCCACGCAGACTCTCGACTGGTGTCCCGCAAGGCTCAGTGCTTGGTCCTCTCCTTTTCTCCCTCTATACTCACTCTCTTGGCAAAGTTATATCCTCACATGGCTTTTCATACCACTGCTATGCTGATGACACACAACTTATCTTCTCCTTCCCTCCCTCAGATACCACGGCTTCTGCTCGGATCTCGGCGTGTCTGGCGGACATTTCATCTTGGATGACTGCCCATCAGCTGAAACTCAATCCCAGCAAAACCGAGCTGCTGATAATTCCAGGTGATCCATCCCCAGCCCAAGACCTCGCGATATCTCTGAGCAACTCCATGATTTCCCCTACAGCCTCTGCTCGCAACCTTGGGGTAACCATGGACAATCAACTATCCTTTTCTTCCCATGTCACTAATGTGACACGCTCATGTCGGTTTCTTCTGTACAACATCAGAAGGATTCGGCCATTTCTATCCACACAGGCTACTCAGGTGCTTGTTCAATCTCTGGTCATCTCGAGATTGGACTACTGCAACTCTCTTCTGGCAGGTCTACCTCTGAACGCAATTCGCCCACTGCAAATGATCCAAAATGCAGCTGCACGACTTGTTTTCAACCTGCCCAAGTTCTCCCACACCACCCCACTGCTGCGTTCCCTCCACTGGCTTCCGGTAGCTGCACGCATCAGATTCAAAACACTAATGCTTGCCTACAAAGCCAAGAATGGACCAGCGCCATCTTACCTCAAAGCTCTCGTCACTTCTCGCACTGCACCTCGCTTACTCAGATCCACTAGCACTGCTCGACTGGTCCCACCATCTCTCAGGGAAAAAGGTAGGTATACATCTAGACTCTTCTCTGTTCTGGCACCGAGGTGGTGGAACGAACTTCCCCTAGGTATCCGTACGGCCGAGTCTCTGACTGTCTTCAAACGGCAACTGAAGACTTACCTCTTCCTGAAGTACTTAAACTAGCTCTTATTTTTCCAGTTTACGTAATATGTTGCAAAAAAAAAAAAAAAAAAAAAAAAAAAACCCAAATCAGTGTTAGGCTAATGGTATCCCAAGTTGTGTCCTATTGAACCAGTGTTAATGTATTCAGTGACTGAGAACTAAAGCACTTTTGTACGTCGCTCTGGATAAGAGCGTCTGCCAAATGCCAGAAATGTAAATGTAAATGTAAATGAATCAAAATTTGAAGTTCTTTTTGGAAAACTGGGACGCCATGTCATCCGGACTAAAGAGGACAAGGACAACCCAAGTTGTTATCAGCGCTCAGTTCAGAAGCCTGCATCTCTGATGGTATGGGGTTGCATGAGTGCGTGTGGCATGGGCAGCTTACACATCTGGAAAGGCACCATCAATGCTGAAAGGTATATCCAAGTTCTAGAACAACATATGCGCCCATCCAGACGTCGTCTCTTTCAGGGTAGACCTTGCATTTTCCAACATGACAATGCCAGACCACATACTGCATCAATTACAACATCATGGCTGCGTAGAAGAAGGATCCGGGTATTGAAATGGCCAGCCTGCAGTCCAGATCTTTCACCCATAGAAAACATTTGGCGCATCATAAAGAGGAAGATGTGACAAAGAAGACCTAAGACAGTTGAGCAACTAGAAGCCTGTATCAGACAAGAATGGGACAACATTCCTATTCCTAAACTTGAGCAACTTATCTCCTCAGTCCCCAGATGTTTGCAGACTGTTATAAAAAGAAGAGGGGATGCCACACAGTGGTAAACATGGCCTTGTCCCAACTTTTTTGAGATGTGTTGATGCCATGAAATTTAAAATCAACTTATTTTTCCCTTAAAATGATACATTTTCTCAGTTTAAACATTTGATATGTCATCTATGTTGTATTCTGAATAAAATATTGAAATTTGAAACTTCCACATCATTGCATTCTGTTTTTATTCACAATTTGTACAGTGTATATCACTCACAATCACAATCTATATGCTTCTGACCCAGTTATCTTGAGTCATGAAAGAACAGAAGACAGAGAAATTAATATAATGATCCAATTCTGTTCCACGCTGTTGTCAATATAGGGCAAAAACATACAATACAAACATTACTAATCTTTTACACTCTCTGCCTTTCTTTAATCCAAGACACTGCTCTCAGACTTGAACCATGATTTGTTTTTGGATTGATATTTCTTGTCCACCCTGGGGACATCCCGTCCCATCTATGATGTAACTAGCATGGTGCAAATCATAATCGTAGCATAATCAAGTTGTCAGTAATGCTTACCCCTCATACACATCAGTCATCTTCTTCTTCTTCTTCTTCTTTTGGCTTTTCCCTTCAGGGGTCGCCACAGCGAATCATCTCTCTCCACCTATCCCTATCTTCTGCATCCTCAACACTTGCACCCACTAGCTTCATATCCTCATTAATTCCATCCATATACCTCCTCTTTGGCCTTCCTATTTGCCTCCTGCCTGGCAGCTCCATGTCCAACATTCTCCTACCAATATACTCACTGTCCCTCCTCTGAACAAGTCCAAACCATCTTAATCTGGCCTTCCTAACTTTGTCCCCCAAACATCCAACATGAGCTGTCCCTCTGATGTACTCGTGTCCAATCTTGTCACTCCCAAAGAGAACCTCAACATCTTCGGCTCTGCTACCTCTAGCTCTGTCTCTCTTTCTCAGTGACACTGTCTCTAAACCATACAGCATGGCCGGTCTCACCACTGTCCTGTACACCTTCCCCTTGATTCTCGCTGATATTTTCCTATCACACAGAACTCCCGACACCTTTCTCCACCCATTCCAACCTGCCTGCACTCGCTTCTTTACCTCTTTCCCACACTCTCCATTACAATGTCATCTGCAAACATCATTGTCCAAGGAGACTCCTGTCTGACCTCCTCTGACAACTGGTCCTTCACTATAGCAAACAGGAAGGGGCTCAGAGCCGATCCCTGATGCAGTCCCACCTGATACACATCAGTCATCTAAGATGAGAAATATTGTGAAAAAAGACAAATAGCCATGGTGATGGAGCAGAACTAAAAGAGAATAATTCACAAAACTAATACTACCAGCAATGTTGCTGTTGATAACCTGGTGCATAGTAATTAATTGTTTTAAAAATTTATTGACAGTTGTCCAAGCATTTTCTAAATATGCTAACAAATCTATTTATTTAAAATTCCAATTCTAATCTCTAGGGAACTCCAACATTCAAATATGTAATGAGATGAAGCATTTACATTTCCAGACATTCTTGTGCATCATAGTACTATTTTTTATTTTTTTGGTTTAAACAGCATTCATGAAAAGTTAAAAAAAAAAGTGCATTGACAGTGGACATTGTGGAGAAAAGTATTAATGGGTCTGATCACATGCTGAAAGAAGCTATACAGGTGTCTGATGGGTTTGACAGACATTGATCTGAGTTGTCTTCTAGTAAGTAGTAATTAAAACGTGTATGCCAATATTTTTTTCACTGTCTTTCTGTATCTGGAAAAGAACAGTGGAGGAAAACCTTTATTCAATCTGACAGTACAGTATGGTGAATCTATATATACTTTATTCAGCTCAATACTGGCTACAAAGGCAAACGTAACTGTTGTTAAGGACAGACACACTGTGTAGTACAGGCAAACAATTTTAGTTAGGTCAACTGGGCATTTTTTGGGGAAAATATTTTGGGAATTTTTTTTTTGGCAGTTGATTTGTGGAACCTTTGTTCACTGAGCGAAACCTGTAGGTCTGCATGGCATTCAGTCTTGTGCATATTTTAAGGGAGATATTCAGAGCAGAGTGACTATCTTTCTCTGATGTATCTTAGATAAAGTCATGAATATATTCATTCTCAAAACATAACCATGATACCTTGAGTGTGCGAAAGAGGGCTATATACAGTATCTCACAGAAGTGAGTACACCCCTCACATTTTTGTAAATTGTTTATCATATCTTGTCATGTGACAACACTGAAGAAATGACACTTTGCTACAATGTAAAGTAGTGAGTGTATAGCTTGTATAACAGTGTAAATTTGCTGTCCCCTCAAAATAACTCAACACACAGCCATTAATGTCTAAACCGCTGGCAACAAAAGTGAGTACACCCCTAAGTGAAAATGTCCAAATTGGGCCCAATTAGCCATTTTCCCTGCCCAGTGTCATGTGACTCGTTGGTGTTACAAGGTCTCAGGTGTGAATGGGGAGCAGGTGTGTTAAATTTGGTGTTATTGCTCTCACTCTCTCATACTTGTCACTGGAAGTTCAACATGGCACCTCATGGCAAAGAACTCTCAGAGGATCTGACAAAAGGAATTGTTGCTCTACATAAAGATGGCCTAGGCTATAAGAAGATTGCAAAGACCCTGAAACTGAGCTGCAGCATGGTGGCCAAGACCATACAGCGGTTTAACAGGACAGGTTCCACTCAGAACAGGCCTCGCCATGGTCGACCAAAGCAGTTGAGTGCACATGCTCAGCGTCATATCCAGAGGTTGGCTTTGGGAAATAGACGTATGCGTGCTGCTAGCATTGCTGCAGAGGTTGAAGGGTTGAGGGGGTCAGCCTTTAGTGCTCAGACCATACGCCGCACACTGCATCAAATTAGTCTGCATGGCTGTCGTCCCAGAAGGAAGCCTCTTCTAAAGATGATGCACAAGAAAGCCCGCAAACAGTTTGCTGAAGACAAGCAGACTAAGGATATCTATTACTGGAACCATGTCCTGTGGTCTGATGAGACCAAGATAAACTTATTTGGTTCAGATGGTGTCAAGCGTGTGTGGCGGCAACCAGGTGAGGAGTACAAAGACAAGTGTGTCTTTCCTACAGTCAAGCATGGTGGTGGGAGTGTCATGGTATGGGGCTGCATGAGTGCTGCCGGCATTGGGGAGCTACAGTTCATTGAGGGAACCATGAATGCCAACATGTACTGTGACATACTGAAGCAGAGCATGATCCCCTCCTTTCAGAGACTGGGCCGCAGGGCAGTAGTCCAACATGATAACGACCCCAAACACACCTCCAAGGCCACCACTGCCTTGCTAAAGAAGCTGAGCATAAAGGTGATGCACTGGCATGTATTGAGCATCTGTGGGGCATCCTCAAACGGAAGGTAGAGAAGCGCAAGATCTCTATCATCCACCAGCTCCGCGATGTCATCATGGAGGAGTGGAAGAGGATTCCAGTGGCAACCTGTGAAGCTCTGGTGAACTCCATGCCCAAGAGGGTTACAGCAGTGCTGGAAAATAATGATGGCCACACAAAATATTGACACTTTGGGCCCAATTTGGACATTTTCACTTTTAATGCCAGTGGTTTAGACATTAAAAAAATTTACACTGTTATACAAGCTGTACACTCACTACTTTGCTACAGTGTAAAGTGTCGTTACTTCAGTGTTGTCACTGAAGATTCATTCATTTATTCATTGTCTGCCGCTTATCCGATCTATTCTTGGGTCACGGGGAGCCTGTGCCTATCTCAGGCATCATTGGGCATCAAGGCAGGATACACCCTGGACGGAGTGCCAACCCATCGCAGGACGGACACACACACACACACACACACACACACACACACACACACACACACACACACACACACACACACAGAGTTTGGAGATGCCAATTAACCTACAATGCATGTCTTTGGACCGGGAGAGGAAACCCCCAAGGGAGAACATGCAAACTCCACACACACATGGCAGAGGCAGGAATTGAACCCCCAACCCTGGAGGTGTGAGGCAAACCACCAAGCCACCGTGCCCCCCGTCACTGAAGATGAAAAGATATAATAAACAATTTACAAAAATGAGAGGGGTGTACTCAATTCTGTGAGATACTGTATATTCACTGATCAGCCATAACATTATGACCACCTGCCTAATATTTTGTTAGTTCCACTTTTGCTGCCAAAACAACCCTGTACCATTGAGGCATGGACTCCACAAAGATCCCTGAAGGTGTGTCATGGTATCTGGCACCAAGATGTTAGCAGCAGATCCTTTAAGTCCTACATATAATAAATAATAACAAAATAACAAAAAATACTAAATAGTATTGTTAGAATCTAGCAGCTAGTGGTGAATTGTAAAAAACCTCTGGCATTTCTTTTCACTGTAAAGACATAATGTACTAGAAAGGATGTTTAGATGCCTCCCTTGAATCCCTTGAATGTACAGGTGCCAATGTTCAAAATATGAGTTTCTCGGGTCTTCTGCCTCATACCAGCCAGATAGTTTTCAATTTAAAAAATTTGATTTCTGTTCATTACATTATTTCACATACAAACCTAACCAAATTCTCTACAGAACTTGTAGCTCTGCTAGATAATGGGAAAATCTTATGAAGTCATTTTCTATCACAGGCCTAATTACAACTCTATTCCCCCATGACCAATTTCTTATTCAGAGCCTTCTATAATAAATATTAACAAATGAATCTGAGTTAATGTTTTTGAATTAAGTGGCTGCAGCTGGTCACCGTTAATAAGTGCTTCATTCACCAGCTCATTATAATGAGGTTTATAATTTATTAGCAATACTCCCTAAACTCTTTATAAAGGCCCATTATATAGACGATTTTTCCCTTTCAAGCAGCCACAGACTCAGATGATGGAAAAACAAACTGGAAAAATGTCAAAAAAACAAAACGTACCCATTAACTGATTGCATCTTACTGTGTGCAGAGCTGTGAGGTGTGTCTGAAACCTTATTATGCCTCATGAACTGAAAAAGATCATTTGAAAGACGTCTTTAAAATATGGTTTCTATGGTTTCATGTTCAGGTCTGACACTGTTAAAGAACAAGATGTGCATTGCAGGCCTTCTGTATAGAGTGTACTGAGAAATGTTTCTTATTTAATATGTTTGGCATGTGGAAAATTAATTATTTTAAGATTAACACTGCAGAGAATATTCATCAACCACTACTTCAGCAATCTTTCTGACACAGTTATCCTTTGTATCACTACAAATATTCAAATATTGTTTAAGAAAATATTTAATACATCCTGCAGTGTTGGCAAAAATGTAATCCTGACTACTGATAAGCAATGACATCCAAGTGTGATTTGCAAGTCTAAAAATGTGTGGCGTGTTTCCAGGTAAATCATGTAGTCTGAGGAAATAATGACAGTCAAGGAGTCAAGTCAAGAAGATAAGAAGTCTGTAATTTATTCAGGGTCTCAGGATTGTATTTATCAATGACTCATGTTACAATTTGAAACTCTCTTTAAACTACTTTGATGCATTGAGAGCAAAAAGAGCACATGCAAACATGCAAGTCTGGCTGTACTTTGAGTCTGGCTGTACTTCATAAATGTAGATGATAACAGTTCCTGGTGCCTTAATTTAATAGTAGTGACATCAAGTAATATGCCAGAACTGATTAAACATTAGATTACACAGGATTAATCTGCAGAGCTTTCAATTGCATAAAGAATATCATTGCTCCATTGCCTCCACCATCACAGAATTTAGACAAAATACATTACAACCAATCAGACAAACAAGTGTTCCCTTTCGAGGGAACTCAATGCTGCATCATGGTTGGTGCTATGGGAATGCTTTTTGCAAAAGTGTGTCAGAAGCTCTGTGTGAAATCTGCTCGGGTAGGTCATGTGACAAAACAACGCATGCCAAAAGACCATATAAGGGCATCTACATCATATTACTCCAGCTTCTATGTCTTCAGGAAATGGTCTGTGTATGTTTGTGTCAATTGTCTGTCCCATCTGTCTAGATAAAGTTATATATCAAAAAAAGAAGATATATATCAAAGAAGAGGCATGATGGCAAGCAAGCAGGTCCCACCTCTGACCCGCTTGGTCTGGGATCCCCTTTCTCTTGTCCTCTTCCCTGACATGGATATTCCTGCTTCAGCTTTATCTTGAGGATATAATGTCTGCATCGGGCTCAGAGGAGCTCAACGTGGGCGATGACAACCAAAAAACTGCTGAATTTGTCGGAACTCAGAGTCCCCTCCGAGTGGACATATCACAGGGTGAATATTGAGTTTGTCTCTATTTCCCCTTAGTTTTCCATGACCAATTAACTCAGTAAATTTATAAAAATGAAACTCAGTAAACTACCAAAACTTAGCCAAATAATGCGCTGTCAATCTGCAGATGGGAAGAAGCAAATTCTTTATTCAGTAAGACACACCTGTCAGATGTCTTTTACTGAAGAGAGCAGCTGGTCTGAAGAACTTTGAAAAATTCCCTACTATTTATACACGTTTATTCCAATTCAGTTTTAACATTTCATCCCCTTCATTTGAGCCCCTCCTTACCTAATTTGCATATATACATATCGGTGGCCTTCTTCAGCTATCTCTTCAGAGCGTCTTGACCTCTCACCTAGTTCTTTGATTCTTTGAACACGATGTTCTTTTCACCTCTTTGTGACTTCTGACATAATATTGACTTTTCCTAGATGTTTGCACATTGCAAAGTCAGCAGTATTCCCTGTTCTTCCGCATTTTTATTCATAGCACGGTACAAAGCTAGTTATTTCAAATCATACTGTCTAGTTTTTGCTGTTTCCCCCTGTCTAGTTTTTATTTTTGCCTTTAAGCTTTTAAGTGTTTCATAATCTGCATTTTAAGATTAAATAACCTGCGTTTTAAGGTTAAACAACCACATGATATTCACCTTACTCATCCAATTTTTCCATTAGCTCAATCGGCCGGTCAGCCAATCCAGTGATCCCATTGGATAGTCTGACCGACCAAACCGCAACTTTAAGTTGTAAGCTCCAACGGTTTTCACTAAATGTCTGTTCTCTCTTTTTCCAATCTCAGCGTGGTTACTGTTATTATATTCTATTTGTATAATTTTTTTATTACTACATATACATACTATCAGAGGTTATACTATACTGATTGTCATAAGCTTAGCCGTTAGATAGATGATAGGACAATAGATACCACTGCTCTTAAATGGGTTATTATTATGATCTGTCTGCACTTATTGTTTTTATGTTACAGATAACACTGTCTAGGCTTTGAGCCTTTAAGCGTTATCATTTTATTTTATTTTATGTTTTTATTTTATTTTACTTTAAGCTAAGCCTGGTGTTTACGAAGATTACATAATCGCTTGATATGTTATGCTATTATACTAGCACATTAATACTTATGATTATGCTTGATCATCATAATTTTGCCTCAAGCAAAGCCTGCTCTTAAGTTATAATTGAATACTGTAAGAATATACTTGAATACTGTAAGAATATACTATTTTAAGCAGAGTATTGTTATGTTAAAAGTAAGCACAAAAGTAAATTTAAAAATTTCTCCGACAAATTGCCACTGCAATCTGTGGTATTCAAGGAGCTCATAAAGGTGGTTATGTGTGCTGTTGCTAGACTGAGCTTAGCGTTGTCCACTCTTCCACTCTAAGCTTGCTACTTAACTTCAGGCCACATGCCTCCTCCATGTAAGCGTCTCCCATTTTTCCCCAGACCTCCACACTGAGGTGTCAAGGTCATGGGATAAACCTTATTCTATGCATTTGTTCTCCCTGGTCATCTCTAATTATTCGGCCATTATATGTTTAGATGAAAGTTTGAATGCAGCGATGCCTAGGGTTGAAAAGATGCTTGTGAGTTTTCTCTCCCCTTCAAGTACAAGATGCTAAAGCTCAAAGCTCAAATGTCACAGATCAGGTTCGAGAACTGGTTTTAGACAATAGACCTGAAGGACCTGATGGATGCCTATTTTCATATAGACCTCTTGCCAGAGCACAGGAGATTCCTCAGGTTCACTTTTGAAGTGGTGAGCATACCAGGACTGTGTTCTCCTGTTTGGTCTAGCGCTATTGCCACTATTGTACTCAATTATCTAGATGACTGGCTCATCCTGGCTCAGTTGAGGGACATGGCGGCCCAGGCATCGAGATGCCATACTTGCCTAAGTAAAGTCTTAAGGGTTACATGTCACGGAGTTCTAATGTGGACAAGACAAGGTATTACAGCTCTTTCATTTGTAGCTTTAGGCTAACTAGAGGCTAAGTAGCTTTTTATGGTTTTTATGGTCTAACTGTTTATGGTTACAATTAGAACAACAATTTAGATAAAAATGTTTTGGTATATGTTTTGGTTTGGATGATAATTTTTATATTATTATTAATAGTAATATTGCCACAAAAAGGAAAAATAAAATCACAGCTGCACAACATGGCAGTTGGATATCATCCTCACTGTTTGTCAAAGAGGTCCCTGCATGCTCCCACTATATCTTTGCTTTTTTTCCATACATTAAAATACAGGATCAGCTATTTACTTACTTAGCTCCTCATGGTGGCTGTTTTTACTTAGTTAAGAGGCTATATTTTATGATATTTGAGGGCTACAGCATTTGCCATAGATCTCAGATTGTAGGATGACTTTAACACACAGGACAACTGCTGTGTTATATACAATTGTGCACACTGACATTGTAACTGATGAGCTAAGGGGTCACAGCATACAAGCCAGTTTGTCAAGACTGACATCTTCATTCTGCCATTGATTCCTTGAAGCAGAGTGATCAGTGGCTTAGTAAAAATGTCTGAAGTTTACTCATGGATGAGTAGGTTTCATTTCAGTCTAATCAGTGGAATTAAGAAAAACTTGGTTATGGAAATTTAGTGGTCATATAGATATATTAAATTGCTAGACAGAAAATCCAATATATATTCTCCAAGAGAATATTCTGGTGGGACTGTTATTTTGAAGAGATTAGTAATAGAGTAAGTAAATGAATAATGGGCCTTTCATTCAGTTCCACTTTAATTATAAATGCTCTAACAAAATTTTTACTGCCAATAAGCATTACAACACAACATCTCAGGTTACATAAAAGTAACTTGTTTCACTGAGAAGGAAACAAGACTAGCTGAAGGGGGTCAGGTGAATGATGGCACACTTCTGGTGGAGTGGGCCCTGAAACCCAGAGGTGAAGCCATTCTGTGTGCCTCATAGGACTGGGAAATAGTGTCTACTACCCCATGCAACAGGCACTGCTTGGTGACAGGATTTTTCCTGTTGTGTCCACCAAAGCAGACGAAGAGGGGACTTACCAGTAAATGCAGTTTTTCTTGCTCAAAAGATTCATGAGGTGGAGGGCAGAAGGCTTGTAGAATAACTGGCTGGCCTATCGCAGACTGCACCTTTGGGACATTGGGGGGGGGGGTAGCTTTGACCACCCCAGAGGCAAAGAACAGGCAAGAGGAGGGTACTGATTGGGCTTGCAAGTCTCCTACTCTACTGAGGGAGGTCAAGAGAAAAGGAGAGTCATTTTTTATGGTCAATAACTTCTCTAAGGCTGACTCAAAGGGCTCATAAGGGGACTCCAGGACTACAGGGGGGTCCCAGGAGGGAACTCACAGTCTGCAGAGAGGCCTGAGCCATTTGGCACCACACAGGGGTCATGAACACAGCCCACCCTGACAATTGATGTTCAAGACCACTGTGGTGTTGTCCATGCATATCAGCATGTGGTAGCCCTTGAGCTGTGGGAGGAGGTGTTTCAGAGCCACAAACACAGTCCTCATCTCCAGGCAGTTTATGTGCCATGAAAGATGGGGGCTCCCCCCGTGCCACTGGCGGGGTGGTCATCGAATACCGCACCCCAGCCTGTGTCATTTGAGAGAGTCTTTTGATGGTAGACTACCCCAAAAGTGACACCTGGGTAATTTCCACAAAGAAAGGGTACAAACCCCTGCTCTTGATCCAGAACTGGAACAGTCTCATTTGAAGGAGACCCAAAGGGTTAACACCGGCTGCTGCTGCAATGAGACCTAATTAACCTCTGTGCTTGAAGGGCAGGCAAATCCTGGCCTAGCCTGATACTGTTTATATTGGGAAAGATGGAGACACATGAAAGGTGGTTGAAATGAAAGGTGCATGAGAGAAAGCACATTCTTGTCAGGGTTAGTTAGACCAAGTATATTATATGGGCAAGCAAGACAGCTCAATGTCTCGCTGCAATTCCCTCAACTGGGCATAAATGAGCCAATCGACAGCATAATTCAGCACATGGATGCCCTGGAGTTGCAGAGGAGCAAGGACCACATACATGCACTTGGTGAAGCTGCTTGAAGACAAAACTAAACCAAAATCAACACTAGCAGGCTTCACCCCTAAAAGCAAACCTGAGGAAGTTCCGGTGTTTTGGCCAAATATGCATCCTTTAGATCTATTGTGACAAACCAGTCATTTGACCTGGTTTGTGGCATGATCAGCTTGAGTGTCAACATCCTGAATCATCAATTCAAAATGCATAAATCTAAAACTGGACTCAGCCCCCCAAGAGGCATCATTTTGGTGACCTCTAGCCATGCAGGGATGGTGGTTATGGTGAGGGCGTCCCTTGAGTCCATGGGGGCTGCTCTCATAAGCCTGAGCCCTCAGGAGTCAGGCCTTCTTTTTAGATGTCCTGGCAAAAATGACACCCTTCAGGTCATCCTTCCCAGGTGCAGCTCCCACTAAGTGGCTCAGCAGAGCTCAGCTTCTGCCTCAGGGGCTAATCCCTCACCCTTGTACAGGTCCTTCAGCAGGTCAGCCTGGTAGGCATGCAAAACTAACATGATATATAGGGACACTCCTGCCTGGCCCACTGCCACATAGGTGTTACCCAAAAATACTGAGGTAAGTAGAAGGCAATGCAGGTTTCCTCCATAATTCTACTAATGAGGGGAAATATATCCTGCAAGCATCTCTGCCACCTCAAGCAGAGCTACATACCCATGCACCTGCAACCCCACCTCTACAAAGTATTTAGTCATGGAGGGAGAGTGAAGGAGGGCCAAGTATAGATTTTTTTCATGACCTCAATTTCCTCAGTGGAAATCCAGGAAAAATGTGGGGTGATGGCAGGGAGGAAACATACGGCCTGATGTTAAGAAGTAGCCATCTAATTTAGAGCATATGACCGTTTCTTGCTCATGTGGCCAATCTAAATTGAGTTTAGTGACTGCATGTGTTTCTACTTTGAGCAGCTCCTCAAAAAGTATTGATTGCTGCGCTTTCTGTACTGCCATCTGCAATTCAATGCTGACTTCAAGCTCCTCCATGCCTGATTCAGACAGCATTAGAGCACTGTTTGGTGTGAAACAGCAGAGTTAGCTGTATCCAAACTATGACCTTCGGAGTATAGGGAAAGGGTGAGAGAAAAAGAAATTCTTGTCTCATGCTCCATTTCCACCATCTCCACCTGTGAGCCCCATCTGAGCTGACATGCTGCTTCGGAAGACACAGGGTAGGAACCTGACTTAAAAATTAAAGCCAGGTGGGAACAGAGCTTTCTGAGAAAGAACCTCTCACAATAAACACAGTAAACAACTCTTTCGACTTTTGACATCCACTGTAAGATAGCATGGGCCTGGTGGAAAGCACCTTTTAAATTGCTTGTTGGCCATTTCACAGTGGAGGCACAACAACATCACATACATGAAGATATATGTTCATATCAAATTCAGGACAAAAGTGTGAAATGAGATACATGATGTATCTCATTTGCATCATATGCATCATATTACATGTAGATGTACATGTAATACCTGTGGTTTAGAGAAATAGACAATCTGGCATTAACTAGTCTGGCAAGTGTGGTTAAAGTATTCATCAAAAGGTCAAGGGGCAATACAGGGTGCCCACTAAAGCTAGTCATGCAACCATGTTCATCACTAAACAAAATAAGCAAATATATGAACCTACGTAATTCTTGCAATAAATCTCAAAGCTTTAAATGCACATGCATGAGATTTTAATCTTTCATACATGAAAGCGGAGCATTATAAATTACTGGTAACCACTAAGTTCTTCTACCATTGAAAATGAGAAAATGTCTCAGGTTATTTATGTAACTTGGTTCACTGAGGAAGGGAACAAGATGCTGTTTCATGGCATAAATGGAATGCGAATGTTCAGTGTGTGATGCAAGTGTGGAAACATGCCAATTATTATGACCAAAGAATCTCTAAATTGTAATGGTCAGAAGGAGGGCGTATATATATCTACTGATTGTCTCCTCATAATGTCACTTGCTTTGGAGTGGAATATTTTAAGCAGCAAGTGGACAGTCAGTTCTTGAAGTTCTTGAAGCAGGAAAAATGGGTAATGGTAAGAATCTGAGTGACTTTCCCAAGGTCAAAACTGTGATGGCTAGAAGATTGGGTTACCCAAGGTTCACTGATGCACATGGGGAGGGAAGGATAGCCTGTCCAATCCATCAAAAGAGCAACTGTAGAAAAAATTGTTAGAAAACGTAATGCTGGCTATGATGGAAAGGAGTCATAACAGCTAGAGTTCCCGTGTTGACCCCCTTCCCCCGATTAAATTTTTCCAAAAGTAAAATCAGAAGAGATGTAGCCAGTATTTTCCATGAACTAAATTGTTTTAAGGAAATGAAACTTCTTTAAACATTTCTTTCTACCTTTGCTAGGTTATAAACTCAGCAGAAAGGAAGTATCTTAATCAATCAGTCACAACACCATATTAATCTAAAGGTGTTTTTTGATAAAATGAGTACGTCATCAAAACAATGATGAATGTGAGACTATTAAAGCAATCTGACATAAAGTATTATTAATGGACTTGAAGCTGATAAAACCTTGGCTTTATATCCAGCTGTGGCTCTATGCTGTAAGGTGGAAGGCCCTTTCAGCTGGGCAGGCTGCAGCAGGGCACCTCCTTCGGGACTGGAGGGCCAATTACAACAGATAATGATTCATTGCCGGCCTTAATAAAGCCTCCCTCTTTATAGTCACTAATTATTTGAGTACACGTCTCAGAATGGAGGACGGAGGAGTGGTACAACAGATTTTGCAAGAGAGTTTGACCAATCCCCTCTGGGTATTGCATGCAAGCCGTCTATTACAGGACATAATTGATATTTTCATGAAAAATGAATGGTGAAAGAGGTAACAGATATTCTTTTGTGCTGGTAGATAAATGAATACAAGAAGATGAACAAAAGATCAGTCAAGGCCTTTCTGGGTTTTTTTGTTTTGTTTTGTTTTTTTGTAAACCACACAGGTTACTTTGTTTTGTGCAGTGTGTTCACACATTTTAAGAACACCTTACAGAGAATGCGATGTGATAATGGATATGATGCGAGATAATAAAGATATGTGCATGAGAATGTCACATAAACAATCATCAATAACTGTCCGATCCTATTTGGATTTGGATTTGAGTAGTCAATCCAGAACTTCCAGGAACTCCAGGGACATGTGGTGTAAGGCAGGGATATGCCCTATATGGTACTCCCTTTCATCACAGGACAACATACATATACATATTCACAGACTCATTAACCTCTAGGGGCAATTTATCATGTTTTTGGGCCCAGGTTCCGGGGAAGGAAACCAGGGAACCGAGAGGAAACCACTTGGACACAGGAAGAATAATGCACAGGAACTCCACAATGATTTAAACTCAGGATTGAACCAGTGCCAGAAAACGTAGTCATTAACAATAATTATATATAATATATAATATATAAGTCATTAACAATAATATATATAATATATAATATTAATAATTGTTATAGTCCATGGTCTTTGGATGGGAGGGATTGCACACACTCTCTCTTTGTTAATGAAAGTGACAATAGCGAATTTTGGGCCTCTAAGAGCTCATATATGCAGAAGAAGGGAACCTGCCCTTTATCAGTTTTATCAGCCCTGTAATGCAGAATGAACAGCAGTTTGAAAGGGCACAGTTAGCTGGCTTCATGTGTCAAAGAAAGGATCGCTTAACCTTTGCTCTCCTTCTTTGGTAAGGGAAGGCATGCATGTGGGTGGCGGGAAATGGAAGGTGACCAAATTGAGGGTAAACAAAAGATTTTGGATGTATAGCATGGTAACATTACAGGTGGCAATAATTTACTCAAACAAAGGTTACTTTAGTGGTAGGAATAACCTGCAGGGACAACTAGTGTACTGCCACTGACAGTAGACAGTGCAATGTGTATGTAATGCATAATGCAAAATGGACTTTAATCCCAGTTACTGGATGTACAAGGACTTATTATGCCATGACCAGTTAAGTACCAATATGCTAGCTATTGGATAATAATAGTGCGACTATACATTCTATACACATTATTGTCAAGGGTATTGAAACGTAATACACTGAAATTAATGGGAGAAATACATTTTTGAATTTTGAGCCAATTTATTTTCAAATTTATTTTTTATTTATTTTATTTGAGGCACTACAATTATCTGAAGCGATTTAGCCACTGGATCATTCACTAGTGGAGATATAGTACAGTATAATTCAAAAGAAATAATTATACAGCCATGAGATTCCATGACAGTAATATGGAGGAGGAGTGATGGCAGTCTCTCCCAATCAGGGAGTTTAGAATACACATATTCCCAGCAGGCTTAGTTATGGCTAGAATAGTAGCCCTGAAATTGTTGGTGTCCAAGATGGATGAAGGTTAAATCAATGTAGCAAGCAACTGTAAACAAAGCTGTATATTAGAGTACAAAAGACTGCAGCTATTACTGTGCATATCCATGTAATTTTGCTTTAAGTGATAAAGTGTTTCAAGCCTATATTGATTTATTGCACACAGTTTTCATAGATTCAGCTTGGTGAGCAAAGAAGTACTGATATCTGCTTATAGCAACTATGCGTTTATACACCACTCCACATAGTGTACATCTGGTGTCCCAATGTCTGTCTCTGTCATTACTGTGGTTGCTGTCTGTCAGGAACTGGAGAGGGTGCTGGAGGTGAAGCTTGGAAGCCTGCTTGTCTGTGTGTTTCCCTGCCCATTGTTCTCATTCCTGATTGTGTCACCTGTATCTAATTAGCCCTAATGTTTAGCCCTATAAATAGGGATCCTTTTGTATCTGTTTTTGTCGGTCAATGTTCCATGTTCCATCTGCGAGGTTTTATTTTATTAGTGTCATGTCTTAGAGTTAGGTTTGTCTTCCCCCTGTATTGTGTGTATGTGAATAAAGCAGCGCTTCGCTGAATCCCACGTATGGGTCTGTCTTCCATGGCGTGCAGGCATTTGCACGCAGCACCACGGAGGTCCGGGTTCGAGCCATGCATAGGGCGGGGGCGCCCAGATGTGACAGAATGACCGACCATTCTGAAGGCCCAGCGGGATTCCCAGCTAGTTCCTGTTCCTGACCTGGTGCGGTAGTCTACCAGCGGGAACCCCGGATTCCCAGCGGATGACATCCGACAGTCCACCTACCTCGGAGGGCATTCATGCAGGTGGTTCCCCTTCCCATTTCCCAGGGTGGTGCCTCCATCCTTGTCCTGGTCGAGGATGTCACTTCGAGATGGAGTCTTTCCACGGAGGATGCCATTCGACTACATGCCTCAGGAGGTACCCCTTTTTATCTGTCCCTCTGGAAGCGTGGCTTCCACCACTCCAGCCAGGGATGCCACTCCGCGATGAGGTTTTCCATGGAGGACATTGATTCTCACTCCCAGTGGAGGGTGCTTCCCCCCGTCTTGTCTACATGTCGGATGTCACTGTATCATCCGGTTGGGGGGGGGGGGGGGGGTTGCGGGCCTGGAGAGGGCGGTGGCAGGTGAATCTTGGAAGCCTGCTTGTCTGTGTTTCCCTGCCCATTGTTCTCATTCCTGATTGTGTCACCTGTGTCCAATTAGCTCTAATGTTTAGCCCTATAAATAGGGATGCTTTTGTATCTGTCTTTGTCGGTCATTGTTCCATGTTCTGTCTGTGAGGTTTTGTTTTATTAGTGTCATGTCTTAGAGTTAGGTTTGTCTTCCCCCTGTATTGTGTGTATGTGAATAAAGCAGCGCTCTGCTGAATCCTGCGTATGGGTCTGTCTTCCACGGTGTGCAGGCGTGTGCACACAGCACCACGGAGGTCCGGGTTCGAGCCCTGCATAGGGCGGGGGCGCTTGGATGTGACACTGTCTTACATGCTAAATTTACCATATCTTTATGTATGTACATGGCCAAAAGCAGAAGTCTAGTAAGCCATTTATGTTCACATTGAGTTGGTATGGGCCCATAAAAGAATTTAATACCAAAAACTGTATTCAGAACTCAGAATTCAAATATACATATATATATGCTACTCACTTGCCTGCATAGGACAAATTGGACCAAAATCATTTATGTGCTATTCTGAATGCAGAATTAAGCCCATTTTTATTGCATGATATCAGCTCAAATAAGGAGTAGTATTAAGCCCAGCTTTTTTATTTTCTAGAAAGCATAGCAAGTATGCTCTAAGATGCTCATTACAGTTGAACTAAGATGACTCTCTGAGTTACACAAAGCCATCATGGCACTGAATGAAAAGTATGAGAAATGTCATTTCCCCTTCAGTGTCAAAATATATTATTTCAGAAGCACACATAGTCACTCAATACTGCAGGCATGCAGTTCCATACAGAATGTTCTCTCCCCTATTCACCATCCAATATTCACCATCCAATGATGAAACTTTAAAATGCCATTTACTGTGGCACAATGATACATTTTCCCAGTCTGCACATACTGTATAACACTATTACAGCAAGAGGAAAATATTGCTACAATAAAGCTCTGAAAGTGTGTCCAAAATATCAGAAACTTTATTTGATTCTGTGTAATTAGGAGAGGGGGAGAAACAGCAAGATTCATTTCAGTACATCAGGAGAAAATTATGTCTTTTTCACCAGCTGATGAAATTTGCTTCTTATTAAAGGTGGTTTATATTTCTGCTCATGGATGGCTTGTGTGGGTAGAAAACAATAAAGAAGCATAATAGAAAAATGTGCTTTAGGAATTTGCCTCCTTGGTCTCTCTTGCTATCTTTCATCAAGCACTTTACTTATAACCACTGACCAGGGTTGATTAACTTCTACTGCAATTCAAAACAGACAGAGGTTGCAGAACTGATCCTCTTCAATGTGACATATAGCCTCACCAAGTGTAGAGATCAGAATCTCAATGTCCTGGCCTCAAAAGTCATTACATTGTTATTAACAGTTAATAACAATGTAATCTTGTTATTATCTGTATCTTGATAGAGATTATCCTCTTTTTTCCCAGAGACCAGGATTTTGTTTCTCTGTGTTTTGCTGCTGCAGGCAGTGGCATTCTTTATGTAGGCAATAGTAGGCTTTACTCATATGAATTTGAATTAGATTATGAATTCAGTGTGCAAATGTGAATACCTACATGCAGAGATGTTCACATGTGGTGTTCTGCAAGTCCAAGTCAAGTATCAAGTCTTTAGTCATATACTTTATTGTATAAAAGTAAAACACTGTAGGAAATGCTCTGCAGTGCACATTATACAAGGCAAACGTTTAACTCTCTTCCTTTTCCTTTAACTGTATAACTCTTGAAGATCCTTATGACTTCTATCAGTAGGGGGGAAAAGTGGTGGTCTAGCCTGTCATGACAGCACATACTAAGAAAATAAAATTTTGCATGCCCCTGTTAAAATTGTAGGTTTTTCTAATGTAAATTAAAAGAAAAGCAAATAGAAACTTCAGCCTAGCTACCCTAGCCCATTGCCCAGGCATGTAAAGAATATAAGAGATAGTTGCTGGTAGGTGACCAGAAAACTTTAATTTCCTACAATGTTTCTCATTGCTTTTCATTAAAAAATTTTGAGTGTCTGATCTTATTAAAGGTAGAAAAGGGTGGATCTCACATGTTTTATCTCAATATAAATTTGTTACATTAAAAACACCTTCAATTTTAATAGGATGTGTAGACTTTAAATACCCCCTGTTCACATATCATCAAAACTCTAGCATTTATGCTAGGGAGAAATTGAAGGCATACACATCTGTTGATGCTTACAACTTTGTTGTTTGTGGGCACATTCCAACATCACGGAATGGATAATTAGCATCTTAGATTAAATAGGCACTGCTAAAACAGTACTCCACACTCAGTTTGTTTGGAATGGTGTCTGCTTTGATAGTACACACTGAAATGAATGTGTCTACTTACAGAAATTACAGACAAATCAGAGACCTTTTGGTTAGAAAGGTATGGCTTTGCACAATGAGAAACTGTTGATAGCCTGGTTTGAGCACTGTCACCTGTAAAGTACAGGAATAAATTCAAACAGAAAGTATGAGATATGAGAGAACAGAGAGGCTTGTGATGCCATAGCATAAGTAATAGCAGGAACTTACTTTGGAGTAGTAATCAATCACATAGTTTTTTTTTTTTATGCAGATCATGCAGGTTTTTTAATACTTCATGTCCCTTTATGCCAAATCGATCTTTAAATATAATGGAGATTTTGCCTTTATGAAATTAATGAAACCTTCAATTTACACTGAGTCCATGCATCTTACCATATATTGGCTAAACACTAAGTTTATTGTGAAGCTTATCAATAAACGTATTCATAGGTCATCAGTGGAAATAGTTAGGGGCTACAGCTATTTATACAGCTATATATATTTTAATTTTAACTTTATATACTCAATAGAAATAGAGAATAAAAATTGGAGAGAATAAGAAGACTTCCATTACTGATGCTAAAATGCTTTGAATGCACTAAGATTCCAGTGCAGTACTATTCTGTAGCTTCAGCATGCACCTACTTCACATAAGTATGCCTTTTAACATTCATTTGCTCTCTCACAAGGCCTTTCATAGTGTTAATCTCAAGGACAGTATTTTCCATTAATTTACTTATTTACAAAGCTGAGGAAGTTAATCAAATTCTGTCATGGCTATCCGTCCTTCATGCATTTGACTCTTGAATTAACCTCTCGGCAGCCCTCATTTCTAATTGAGGAGACATTAGTATTAAGCTGACTGTGTGGTTCTAAAACATCCACTGAGATAAAGTCTTTAAGGCACATTGTTCAATGGCACTTAAACTAAACATTGCAGTACTTTGTTTAATAATTTCTCATATAATATATGCTATGTGCTATGTGTCTCTTAAATGGCCCCTTATTATTACAATGGATATTTTAGGAGATTGATTTAGAAAACATGTTCATTTTGGAATGCTATCTCAAAACCTGTCAAACACTTATAAAGAAGCTGTGGTGGCACTTGTACTGTCAGGCCCAAGTACACACATTATAGTTTATCCTTACATACACTGTCTTTCTAAATAAAGATTTACCTGCTTAACACATTCATTGAATACCGCTTATCTGATCTATACTCGGGTAAACGGGGAGCCTGTGCCTATCTCAGGCATCATTGGGCATCAAGGCAGGATACACCCTAGACGGAGTGCCAACCCATTGCAGGGTACACACACACTCCCATTCGCTCACGCAATCACACACTACGTACAATTTAGAGATGCCAATCAACCTTCAATGCATGTCTTTGGACCGGGGGAGGAAACCCCCGAGGCACGGGGAGAACATGCAAACTCCACACACACAGCAGAGGCGGGAATCAAACCCCCAACCCTGGAGGTGTGAGGCAAACGTGCTAACCACTAAGCCACTGTGCCAAGCTTAACACAATGTTGTTTAATTTTTCATTTGTGTAGTTATTTTTATGATATAGGACCCAATCTTAATGGTGATCACACTCGTTATCTTATACTAACATTCCAACAAAATATAGAAAATACATTTTTTCTCATTCAGATGTGATCCATTATTGTGTCTTAGACATAATACATGTACTTTGCAACAATACTATGTGAAACAATCATTCATGTCTGTTACTTCAGAGACATTTATCAATAGCCTTCCAGAGTTATTATCCATGAATGGATCACCATCTAACCCCGCAGAACATGATAATGCTACTTATCAAGTACTTGTTTCATTGCACTTGTTTTTCATTTATCAGGTAATAGTTTCACTTCGTGTCTCTACAGATAAATTATTCCATTTTTAAAGAAAAATAATTAGGAAAAAAACAATCACACATGCACCTTAAAATAGACCACTATAAAATTAGAACATAAATGGTGTCAAATTTAATTGCCAGTATTTCAAGTAGCATGGAAGATGGGCTGCCTGAACTACACAAAAAAAGATTTTTATTTAATACTGTAGCAAAATTAACTAGGAATAAAAACAGAAAAATGCACACCATCAATATGCAGCAGTCATGTCTTCACTGATTTTTCAATGACAAAATTGAAAAAGATCAGGCAAAAAAAAACATATAATTTCAAAACCTGGCAATTTGATTTCTAATTTTTTCTTCAAAATCATTGACTTGGCTACTAGATCCCTTGCCTACATGTTTCTTCAAACAGATAATATCAGTAGCAAATGAAACCCCTTCTAAATGATCAATTCTTCCCTTAGCACTAAGCTATGTACCTGAATCTTTTAAACAAGTTATCAAACCGTCTAAAATCAGACCTCAACCCATCACCTGTCCATCTTTATGCCAATACCAAACTTCCCCTTTATCTCAAAGATTACAGCAAAGTTTGTAATACAGTAGTTTGCTCATACCTACATAAGAATAACATTCATGACATATCCACAATGACTGTCCACAGTGAATGCCAAGACAAGTACAAAAACTATGTAAAAAAAAATTTAAATAAAGACACACCCACATAAACACACATAAACATTATAAAAAATAAAATTATGCTGCAGAACAGTGTTAATTTCATTAACGAAGATGATGACGAAAAATACTCATTAACGACCATTTTTTCTGTGACTAAGATGAAACGAGACTAAGATGAAACTAATATCTGATGATAAAAAACTATGACAAAATTTAAGACGTTTCTTTGTTAACAAGACGAGCCTGGACTAAAATGCTTTTTTAGGAGTATCAGACATTCATAATAAATTATCTCTTTGTATCGACTAACAGTCTTTCAAAATGTGCGTCCCTGTCACTGGACTGGATAAGGGGAGTTTGCATCTCAGACAGTTAGCTGGTTGGCTAAATAAACTCCAACTGACCTGGCGAGCTTCAGTGGCTTCAGCAGCTGAAGCTTTAGGAAGAAAACAAAGTACTGATATATGGAAGCATTTCTGTTATAATTCCTCTGAAAAAAGAAAAAAAAAAAAGAAAATGGAGAGAAGCCCTGTGGCTATAAAATAGGCGGAAAGAATACCACAAATTTTAAGAGGCATCTGAAGGCGCGTCACCCTGCTATTTATGCAGCTTCTGTCATAGAAAGTCAACTATTTAGTCTTATTTAAGTACTTTTTCTTAACGTTAGGTCAGTGTTACTGGATGTGTCAACAGGGAAATTCACTAGCAAGTTTTAAAATAAAAAAATTAAGCTGGTAACTGCAGTTTGACTAAAACTAATGACTGAAACTTGACAAAAATGCAATGACTTGTTGTCGACTAAAACTAGACTAAGACCATTTAAGCCAAAAATGACTAAAATATGACTAAGATTGACTAAGACTAATTACCATTTTCATCTGAAGATAAAGACTAAGACTAAATCAAAAATGGCTGTCAAAATTAACACTGCTGCAGAATTAGAGATATAGACTATGCTTCATCATATCACAGACGCAGTGCTAGTTAAAGTGTTAAATGATCTAATACTGGCCTCTGATCAGGACTGACTTGATGACTTGTCTATTCATACCAATGTAAAACTTGGTTTCTGCAAGGTTTTGGTATAGGCCCACTACTTTTTTTCTTTGGGTGCTTATTAACATCCTCCTACTTCATTCTGACAAGACAGAAATACTTTGTACTAGGACTACATGCAGCAGGAACTAAGCCTGTTGATTACATAGTAACTCTAGATTGCCTTTGTGTTTCATCATGTGCAACATAAAAAGACTGTGGTGTGATTATTGACTTCAGTCTTTTTTTTAAGCTTATTTAAATAATATTACCAGGAAAGTCTTCTTTCATCAACTATAATGTCACAGCACAATGCAGAAAAATTAGTTCCTTACTGTCTAGGTGTTCTAGCAGGTGTATAAGCAAAATCCCGTTAGTCCAATGCTGCAGCTAATATCCTAACTAGAACCAGAAGATCTGATCACATGACATTTATCTATATTCCACTGGTTCCCAGTCAAATTTTGTGTTTAATATAAAGTACATTACTGACCTACAAAGCACTGAATGGTCTCATGCTTTATTAAAAATAAATAATGAACGAATGTTTTTCTCATTTCATCTCTTCACCTGATAATTCACGTGGTACAGCTTCATGCTGAACATGTGACATTTGGAATGTTCCAAGTAATTCATAAATGTAAATGTTCACACAACTGGCACCCTAATCAGTTCCATTAAATTTTTTATTTGTATTAGGTTTATTTGTATAGCTCTTTTACAAAATGGACATTCTTACAGAAACTAATATAAAAAAAGTCATAATAAAAATTACAAAGTATGTATATTACAAAACAGAGGTAACGATGGCAAGGAAAAAATTCCTGAGACAATATGAGAAAGAAACCTTGGAGAGGAGCCAGACTCAAAAGGGAAACCATCCTCATCTGGGTGACACTGGAGAATATGATTATATATAATTTCCCTTCTATAACCGTATATAGAAGCAACGAATACATGTAAGCATCAACTTAATTTCTGTTTTTATTATAGTTTTAACATAAATTCCATCCTGCCGAAGCCATCAAATGTTCAATGACATAGACCTGAGCACCAAACCGACTGCGGTAACAGCAGTTCAAAGCCATCACAATTGTCTCCAAGAGGTACTATCTACAGCAGTCCCATGTATTACCAGGCTGTCCACGTGGAGCCATCCTCAGCAGCAGTGATGCAACTCAAATCATCAGGATGGATCAGGAAGTTCTGGGAAGAAGAAACAGCCAAGAACACGGAGATCAGGAGTAGCATGTGTAGCTTCACAGAGAGAGAGAGAGAGAGAGAGAGAGAGAGAGAGAGAGAGAGAAGCCAGAGCCAGAAGTTGAGACTTCTGTCTAAATTCCTCACAACATTCCTCCTTTTTCAGCTTCCACCACTTGGTTTTCTTCTCTATCTCTATCTTTGACCTCTTCGTCTTACAGACCATCAAAGTCATCCTACACACCACCATCCTATGCTGTCTAGCTACACTCTCTCCCACTACCACTTTACAGTCACTAATCTCTTTCAGATTGGCTCTTCTATATAGAAGAGTCCACTACCATCTGTCCTTCAAGGTTCCTTTCCTTAACTCCAAACTTGCCCATCACCTCCTCATCACCTGTGTTCCCCTCACCAACATGTCCATTAAAATCCGCTCCTATCACCACTCTCTCACCTGTGGGAATACTCTCCATCACCTCATCTAATTCACTCCAGAATCTCTCTTTCTCCTCTAACTCACAACCTACCTGTGGGGCATAACCACTAACAACATTCAACATCACCCCTTCAATCTCTAACTTCAGACTCATCACCCTGTCTGACACTCTCTTCACCTCCAGAAAATTCCTCACAAACTCCTCCTTCAGGACCACACCTACCCCATTTCTCTTACTATCCACACCATAATAAAACAGCTTGAATCCTGCTCCTATACTACGAGCCTTGCTACCCTTCCACCTGGTCTCCTGTACACACAGTATATCCACCTTCCTTCTCTCCATCATATCAGCCAGCAATCATATCTACAAATGTAACCACAATGTGTTTTTCCCCTAATTATTTCAGTAACTAAAAGCATAACAACAGATTTTCTTAATGGCTTCATGTCATCAAGGGCAAATAAATTCCCACACAGCCATAACCACAAATTGGTATACTGGTGAGTACTGGCCTGATACTGGTTTAGCTGGACTAGCACAGTCCACCATACTAACTGGTAAAACATTGCTTATAAAGCTATTTTCCAGCATTATAGATAATGTAAAAGCTACTCTTGGAACTGAATATTCTATTTTCCTTCTTGGACTGTTTGCATTGTTTGTAAAAAAGACAAGTTTCACTTTACCATTCTTCCAAAGACCTTTGCACCAACGCATATACACCAACGCAATACACCAACGCAAGTATCTTATGTTCTATCTCAGAGGCTCTTTATTCCACTTCTGGGGATTGCCTGGTTTGAAGACTTTTTCCTACCTTTGACACACTATTTAAAACCATCAATAATATTTAGCTTATCAGTTGGATTAGATGACAGCAGAAGGAAGAACTTTAAGCTATGCAGGGCAGGATGTTTCCAGGACTGGACTTAAGCACCCTTGGTCTATCACCTTTCATGGCATGAAGGACAAAGTACAAATTATGGTGAAAGAATGAGACAGAGAGAGATAGAGATGAGTGGTGTGGATTTGAAAATGCAATGGCAGGGGAATGTGCTTTGTATGATAAAGATGTAGGTCACCCTAGCTCCCTCCATCTCCTCAAGTCCCCATCTCTGTCTCGCTCTCCCTCCACTAAGGGGTGTGTGATGGACTGGGAAAGATTAATGCATCTTCAACTGCATGCCAAGAAATCAAATTAGTGTACCCTCACCCCAAAGCACATGGGGCCAGGCAGTGAAGGGTGACACTGTCTCCCTCCAAAACAGTTTTTCCTATAACGCTTGTTTTCCCTAAAGGAGGAGATTTATTTTGTATTAATTTTATGTATGTGTGTGTGTGTTTGTGTGTTTTAACATTTATAAATACTAATTTTAGTACAATAAATACAATTTACTGACAAATTAGCACATCCATGGTGCTATTGTGCTTTACATCAATATGTCAGTAAATTGTACTCATATTAGTAGTATGAGAGTTACATTTCTTCATAAAGACAGTGCACATATGCTTTACGGCATCTTTTTCATTTTGGCAGTACATCAAATTGCATTACTAGAAGAGTGTGAAGGTGCTGTTCATAACAATGTCATATTGTATTAAGTCAGCTTGAGCTGTCTGTGGCCCTTGATCTCTTGTATACCACTTGTAAAAAATATAAAAATTCAGCCCACTATATCTAAATGTGGATTTTCCAATGGGATCATGATCACTGTTTATGGATGTTCTGCTTTTTCCAAACTAAAGTTGATTGTACCAAGACTGGATGAAATAATCTAATAGTGGTTGAATATGGAGGCTATATTACTAAAAGAAGTCCTATATTGGGAAATCAACACTGATCCCTTTTAATGAGGGAAGCCATGCCTGCACATTCTCTGGGGTCAATGGGGTCAGACGATGTTGTATGTGTAAGTGCAGTATCTATAGACAGATCATAGCCCAAAGAAATGTAGCACAGGATGTTTGATCAAATCACATATGAGGGTATCATATAAAGTGTCCCATGGCCATAGAGACAGTAATTAATTAGTACATTTTCCTGTCTCAAAATGTAGTCTTAAAAACATTTGTTAAAATTTTTTTGTTGAAATAATGCAGTGAATATTTTGTCTTTTAAGGTGACCAAAAATGTTTTTTTTGTTTGTTTGTTTGTTTTTAAAGTCTTTTTAAAATAAGTGTCACAAAAATGGAATGCATCATGAAAGAACAATTCATTTTCCATTACAGCATGACAGTGTATTAATGCCAAGATAATGTACAGTGACTGATGTGTGGATGTGTGGCCTCAACAGTTGTAGCCTGCACTGCATAGCCATCAGAGACCACTGTAGTTTAAAATTTACAAAATGGTTAAAAATGTGAGAACACCATTTCACTAAAGCTACAAATTCTAACCAAAAAAATTTATGGTTGTTTCTGTGCTGCTACTCTGGAGATGTTCAGTAATGTAAGGTTACACTTATGTTTCATATTACTCCAAAATGGTATCGTCCAATTAAAAAAAAAATTATATCTATAATGGCTACATAGAATATAGTGTACAGGGCATGATTTGAGACATAGTGTTTATGTCTCCTCAAATAGTTGAGCTATTACTTAGGATGCATGATGTCTCCTCTCCTGACACATTCTGGACTTAAGTACAAATTCCCTTGTACGAGATTCTTTTTGCCCTATTGATTGGGGATGAACATGTCATTGGGCCTGGATTAAAGCCTTAGATATATCTCTAGAAGAGAGGGGGTGGGGTGCTTGTCAGTAGATTGTTTACCTGTGTAGACCTTTAGGTGTTTAGAGACAGTACAGCTTCAGATGAAGAAGAAAAAGGTTTCCTGTTCCAGTGTCACCTTCACATTCTCCATCTCAGGAGAGAGATAACACCTAGTTAAAACCCAAATCCCTTAATTAATCATTAGTAAAATATCAATGTGTCAGTATGCTTGCTGCTGTCAGCTCATCAGACGCCTTCAATCAACCCCTGCAGGCCCTGGGGTTCTAATTCAGCCTCTCACTTGCCCATATTGCTAAAGTCTGGATGTGATGATCCATCAAGTGGCATGTCATTCACACTAAGCTCTGAGGCATCTCCTCTCTTCGTGTAGGGGAATGTAAAGTTGAAGGACAATATCTTTAATTAATCTTTACTCACCTCCCACATGCATGCAAAAAACCTTGAAGAAATAAGTAGTAAAAGGTGAATGCTTGAATACATTTCATTGATCAGTCAGTTTTAGTTAATGAGAAATGAGAAATTTAAACATACAGTCAGATTTCTGTAAAGCTGGAATGTGTATTGTTATAAATAGTATGCAAATGCATTTATAATCTTTTCATCATCTTTTAATATTTTATTTTATTTTTAATTAGAAAAGGGATTCAGCATGTTTACCTAACTTGAAGGTCCAGGAGAACACCTACAAATGCCAACAGAATAAAAGGAGTGTTTGTGTTGCCTGCCAGTCTGTACTGTTATGACAGTGGAAGAGAATGCAGAGGACTGGATATACCAGGAAGAAAATGATATTTATCTTGCAATATAACTCGGATTCATGACTTTGGGTTTTGACTGAAAAAACAACAGTATATATTTTAAATCTGACATAAGCATAATTTGTTGGTTTATGCAAGTGTTGTTGTTGTTGTTTTTTTTCTAATTTTGTTTTGTTTTTTCTTTTTTGGTTGGATGCAACCTAATGTTTGGAGCTTGAAGACCTTTGCTATTTTTGTTGTCATACATTAATGTGCTCTTCTGACAAGTAAGGTGCAAAAGGAGTTCACAGATAAGATGGGATTTTTAAACCCAATATTATTTGCTTTTTATTATTATTTTTATCTGCATTCAGTTCATTCAGAATAATGAATTCTGGTGTAAATTCAATAAAAAGCTTTATTTATTATTATTATTTATTCATTATTTATTTTTACAGTTACAAATACTAACTATACCAATGCCATAACATTCATTAATAACCACTTTATTCTGGTCAGGTTCACAGGGAATCTGCAGGCTATCCTAGGGAATACTGGGTGCCAGATGGGAGAATTTACCCAAAATTGGATATCAGGCCATCACAATGAGTCTTGCAGACACATTTACACAATCAGTTTAACATATCCAATTCACCTACCTGCATGTTTTTGGGAGGTCAGGTGAAACTCACACAAATACAGGGAGAACATCCAAAACATACAAGAACACTGGGGATCCTATAGCTGTGAGGCGACAATACGGCAATACTATGAGGTGCCACCCTGCTGTGAGGATATCAAAGACATTCTCATTTAATTTGCCTTACTTGTCTTATGCTGCACTTTCACTTTCTTGTTTTACATTTAAACCCACTCCCAAAAGATAACGCTGCATACTGCTACAAAAAGTATTTTAACTCATGTTCAGCTGTCCAAGAAGCTCACTGCACATCTTGTATATCTACAGTCCAGTATATCAACCTGAATTCCAGTGAATGCTGATTGGTCTGCAGGGAGGTAAAAGAAACCAATGCAGAAAACTTTCTAAAATTCTTAGTAGAAATATTTACTTACACTCAGGCTGGTGATGTAAAGTGATAAAACACTTGCATCAGACAAAAAGATTGTAATGCTACTAAGAGAATCTACAAATGTCTAATGTAAATGTACTTCTATAGCATCATACCCCACCTGTCACTGCTGGAGAAATAAAGAGTCACCAGAAGACGAGGGTCTTGGCTTGACCTCTCCAAAATGAGGCTACAGCCTCAGAACAACTGCTGTTTTTCTTCCAGATTGGGGCTTGGGGTATGGGGATAGACGTGCCCTGCTCTTTTCATTCTGTCCATGCCCTGAAAGTGAGGTGTGCTGAAAGGTACCATGTGTACCTGAAATTCAGAAGCTTAGAGAGAAAATCAGTGCCAACCTCAACTGAAAAGATGGCCCAGCCTTGCCACTCAGCTCAGTTCCTGCCTTACACCTTTCAAATACAAACCTTAGGCTAACTGAACACAGGTTGAGAGTGCAATGTTTCAGAGGAAAACCATTCGATCACTCACACTCATACACACGCACATGCACACACACACACACACACATACACACACGCGCACACACGCACATATACACACACACTAAATCCCTGTTTTCCTGACATCCCAAACAAAGAGTGCTAATTTGAATGTGCATTCTGATAAACTACATTTACAGTTAGTGGTTGTCTTATGAGGGATCTGCAAAGAATAACAGGGTAAGTGACATAATATGGGCTTTTTATGTGTGGTCCTGAAATCTACATCCAACTTCTACATCTACTATGATCTGGACCGGGATAAAATGTTACTGAATGCTCATTTTGCAGTCTCTAGTATATAGTACCTCAAATAATCAAATAATCACTCTTGCAGTGAGCAGAAAAGCAGCTCAGAATACACTAAATGAATCAAACCTTGAGGTATATAGGCTACAACACCAGAAAACCATACGGGGTTCCACCCCATCAGCCAAGAACATAAATCTGAGGTTATCATGAGCACAGATTCATCCAAACTGGACAGCTGAAGACTGGAAAAAGACCATTTTTTCTGATCTTCAACTCCATACAGAAATGAATCTGACATGTTAAAATATGTGGTTTAACAACAATAGTAATATCAATATTTTCTCTGTCTGTGGCAATATAAAATTTTTAAAAATGAGAATATCTAAACATTTAATTTGAACAATAAAGATTTTTAATAAATAGACAGCTATAATACGGATCAAATCAATTAGATAGCAGGAAGATAACATGTTGCATAATACCAAAGTCTAACCTTCTGATTTTCAAGATTTTATTTTTGTCTCAATTTTTTGGATAAACATTACTGAATCATTAATGCAATGGTGTAAAGTAATGGTTGAATAGAATTAGAGGTTTTGATAATACAATCCATTTCATTACTACATTGCTAAATTACTAGTAATTAAACTACTGAAAGAAATCTAATTCCTGAGTGTAGATAATATACTCTTTAAAAATCATTATAATACTGAGTTTATTATAAAATAAAAAAAGGGCTTTGTACTCTTATTATGAGACAAATTTTTCTACACATGTTAAACTATTCCATTATTATTATGCAGCAGACCATTTAATTCACTCCAGCATCTGTTCCCATGCCTTGCAAGTGTCCTTCACTAATGGAGATAACAAAACTGTGTCTCTGTCTTTTGCCAACCAACACTAATGCTCCTCTCACACCTAACGCACCTCCCACCCCTCCCTGATTCCCCAACACACGCACACACAAAACACCTATTTTTTCATTTATAGACTACTTCAGTTGGCTCTCTTGCTTTTTTGTCATTCAAATTATAATATAGATGCCATTATAAATTGTTATAACAAGAGAAGTGTAAAAAGGAACACTACAAATTAAATCTACTTTATAGTCATATTGAACAAAACAGAAGATAAAATAAGTAATTCATACGGAAGCAGTATGGTATTTACTATTTCTACATTTTCAGAGTCAGAAAGAGACTTAGGAATAGCAATATTAATTTTCTCAAAATGTTTAAACAATAACTGTCTGATGGCTTCATATTTCAGGCAGTTTAGGAGAGTATGTTTCATCTTCTACTTGTAGAAACTGCTTATACCTGGTAATAAAGACATCCTGAATTGATGATGAAGTTCTTCTTTTTTAAATCAAAGATTAAAAGATTTAAGTATTGTCAAATATCTCAAGTAAGGCTGTGAATGCAGAACTGGTATGGTGGTGCTTCTGGCCTGGTACTTTGGAAGTGGGTTGAGGTTGATAATTTGAAGGTGGTGCAACTGACATACTACATAAGGTTTACACGGTTTAAATTTTTTTGCTTTGTTTGCTGCCTTTCTATTTCCTGAATAAACTCCATCACAATTCAAATAATAAATGCAACAAGGAACCTGGCTAGAAAACCCTTTTCTTGCTGCGGTCTCTTGAAATACTGTTCTGGGTTTTGTGCCTTTAAAATTGTGTAAAATCCCACCACAGCCTCAATAATAAAGATCATCTATCTGCTGCATTGTTGCACACCTTCACAATCCAGCTCTCCCCCTTAATTTATTCCCCATGGAGCAATGAGTGATTTTGTCTGTTCTTTCTTTTATATTAAACATCGTACACTATTAGCTCTCAATAATCATTTTCTGTGGCTGCAGACACAGTGATTTCCCTGGACACATAAAAGTGCAATAACGTCAACTCTGTTGCTGAGCTAATATTGCCATCATTCATTTTTATGTGTCTGCTCAAGCCTAGGGAAAACACCTTGAAAAGTGTGCCATGGTCTTATGAAAGAAACTGAGAGATGTAGCTGTACCTTTAAAAAGTTGCAAAGAATTCATTTCTCTCATGCAATTTCCCTCATTTAAGAGACTAAACCTAGAGTGCAGTAAATAGGCTTCATCTTGGCCTTTTCACATAGGTAAAACAGAGCTGTCCTGTATGGTTTTCAATGGCCATCTATTTTTTTTTGCTTGCACAATAATAAAGTAATGTTTGCAATGCTTTCAAAACCTAAAATGTGTCTCGCACTAAGACAGTGTGGTCTATGTTTCTATTGGGAATGAACCCAATCATCCTGTCACCAGTAGGACTGCTGCACAAACCTGTCAGCAGCTTAGGGAGACTAATCCCTGAGCCCCTGTGACCTAGTAGATTTTTAATAACATTCAGTGCAATATTAGGACTTTAACAAGAAAACTACTGTTTACGCCAAAGAAACACTGCTACAATACATTTCTATCGTCATGAAAAAATGTCTAAAATATTCGAAAAGGTTGTGCTCAATTATGCTCCTTCTTACAGGAAAACAATATCTTGCTAGTTAAATTCACCAATGACTTGGCTTCGGACCAAAGCCGCATCTCACTATTGGCTGATCTTAGTGCTGCATTCAGCACTATAGCTCATGACATTCTCCTAGATCACTTACAAAATGACATACATAGGTATTCAGGGACAGGCATTAAAATGGTTTAGATCCTACCTGTCTAATCGATACCATTTTGTAGATTTAAATGTCGAACTATCCAGTTTAATGCCGGTGAAATATGGGGTCCCACAAGGATCAGTTTTAGGACCTCTGCTTTTCTCAATGTACATGCTTCCCTTAGGAAACATCATTAGAAGGCATGGGATTAGTTTCCATTTTTATGCTGATAATTCCCAGTTATGTATCTTATCAAAACTAGATGAAATATCTAAATTGTCAAGGTCAAGAATATAACCCTAAATTTATCATCCCTGCACCTGCATTTGTTAAGTTTAGAATCGATTACAAACTAATGCTACTTACTAACAACGCTCTAAATAGTTTAGTTCCCTTGTATCTAACCAATCTTCTAACAGTACCATGCTACATGCTCTTTTCGATCACAAAACTCCAGACTTCTGGTAGTACCCAGAATATCATAAGTCCATTAAAGGCAGTAGAGCCTCAATACACAAAAAAATATTCTACATATGTTGTACCTCCATCATGGAGCATTTGAAGGCTTCGACATGGAGGAGATAGTGTTAAATCTAGAATGTTGAGCTAATTTATGAGTTGCTCAGGAGCTTCTGGTTACACAACTCCAGTTGACTGTATATAAAGGATATTAATATTAATCTTGAACTTTTTGTCTAATACTAATCTTGAACTTTTTTTCTATATTTCTTATAGATTTCTTATGATTATTTATGTTCTGTAAAGCGGCTTTGAGACAATGCCCATACAAATAAAATTGAAATTAAAATAGAAAAAAGCATTCAAAAAGAAAGATGTACACCTGTCTTAGTTCTACCAGCCTTAAATTCTGCATATTCAGAGAAAATTTCATTCTCAGTGAGTTAATCAACACAATCTCTAAACTGGCTCAACAATTTCTTAGATATTCTGTTTGAAATGAAAATTTGTGAAGATTAATTCATACACTACCTATTCATTTTTCCCCAAATGCCTTCATTAAGCATCTCATTCAAGGTTATTTTTAATATACAGTAGTATGCAAGCATCAGCTGCTCTGAAATTAGGGCAGCATATATCCAAGGCATCTTAATAGGGTGCAATTTTATGGGGCCACCATTTAAAGTGTTCCCATAACATAAATAAGGACATTGAGGGACCATATTCCACTCCATCCCATTTCACTGCAAATGGCATGCCTTGAGCATCACTCTTAAGTAAAAAGTTTAAAGAATTTGAAATGTCATTGGCTACTACCAACTATTATACATCTGGTTAAACTGAGAAAATCATAAGGACATAGTGGCAATCTGCAGACTAATATAATATAAGTTAGTTCTCACAACAACTAGATATAGGCTGAATCCCAAAAGACTTTATACTAAAATACACAGAGTAGCCGAGGAGTGTTCACCCTCTCATTAGGGGTTTACAAGGATGCTTGTAACACCTGTATCATGTGATGAATGAGCTAGTGGGTGGGGAATGGCTATTCTAAAATTGGTGTAAGATTTGTAAACAAACAAACAGACAAACAAAAAATAAATAAATAGTCTACATAAGGTTTCTTAAATTCAGCATATTTATTTAATTATATTCTTACAAAGATGATCTAGCCATGGGGGTCACAGTCCAGTGACTTCTGGCCGGTCCCAAGCTTGAATAAATAGAGAGGGTTGTGTCAGGAAGGGCATCCGGCGTAAAACATTGCCAAATTTAATCATACGAATCGTCAGTACTTAGTAACAAGTACATCAGAGGGACAGCTCATGTTGGTGTTTGGGGGACAATGTTAGGGAGGCCAGATTAAGATGCTTTGGACATGTTCAGAGGACGGAGTGTGAGTATATTGGTAGGAGGATGTTGGACATGGAGCTGCCAGACAGGAAGCAAAGAGGAAGGCCAAAGAGGAGGTATATGAATGTAATAAATGAGGATATGAAGCTAGTGGGTGCAAGTGTTGATGATGAAAAAGATAGGGATAGGTGGAGAGAGATGATTCGCTGTGGCGACCCCTGAAGGGAAAAGCAGAAAGAAGAAGAAGAAGAAGGTATTCTTACAAAGATAAAGCCTATGAGCAGCTTGCTTTCTTTTTATGAATATATTAACAACATGCAAGTTGTTACGGGGGCAAGTGCCCCCGATGGACCACTAGGGGGCCTTCAGCAGGGGTTTTGTTCATTTAGTTATGTGTTTGTTCTAGCCACGCCTTCCCTAATGTGTTCATGCCTGTCACCTGTTCCTAATGTGTCTGTAATCATGTTCCTTATTTATAGTGGCCGTCTGTCTTCGTTACTTTGCCAGTCCTCGTCTTTGTGTTACGTCTGTGTGCTGTATGTTCCTTTGTTTAATAAAACCCCTGTCCGCCGTCTAACTCCGCGTTGGGTCTGATTCCTTTACACCGGCTGCATCAGCTCTGTTCATCATCATCTGCAGCGCTTTGTGACAGCAAGTAGGGAGATGGTATTTATCCTCCTAATACCTGAGCTTTGGTTTGGCTTGCATTTTAGAGTTCTTATTTCTTATTTAGGACAAACCAATAAATACCAACAGATGGCAATGTAAGTGTCCACATTTGTGCACAACAGATTAAAATAATTAAGTATTATGGTGCACACAACCAAAAATGTGTTGTCCACGTATATGGACGCCAGGTTGTAGGAGGTTAAATAAACAATTAATTCTCTTTAATGATGTCTGGTCACTGTGTGCAGGGTGGTTATACACAATACATTGTAAATACATTGTATGCAAGTACATTTGTGGAATATGTTGTCTAACTATTGTGTTTCTATTGTATTTCTCTGCACTCGGCCAGAGGTGAGGAAGCGGTCATCTTGCTTAGAATAAAAACCACTCTAAATTAAACTTGACCACAGACCAAGTAGCAACCTTTAACCTCTGCTCTGCACCCGCATGCATGTCCACATCTCCGCATGTCTGCAACTCCTCAGAGCCAGGTGCAGACAGCACTGGGTTCTTGTTTGGATCAGAAGAGATCACAGAGCAAGCTTCTGAACTTGGAATGAGACCCTCTGAGTCAGAGGAGAGGGCAAGAGAAAACTGCTCCACCAACTCAACCTGAGAACCTGAGGATCGGAAGCACCACGCTGCCTCGGCATGTATTTTTTACACATACTTTGCATAAGATTTGTGCAAAAATTCTTTGTAAATCACCTGCAACATCTACACTAACTGCACAACTGTGTAATTGTTAATTAGCACTCTTTTTTTCCGAATCTTAGAAATCAGCTATTGTTCAGTCATTTTCCTTAATCTTCTATCTTAATTTCTGTTAAGAAAAATCATCTTCATGAATTTAATAGCTGTACATCTGTTGGAAATTTTTATATGACTATTCATGCATCTTTTTAATCATAAATTAAATGTAAATGTTTGCATAACGCAACATTTTCTGCGAGATTTACAACTGTTTCAGAAATGTTAATTTTTTTCATACTCAAGAGTGTATGTTAATGTGTGTATGATTAACCATAACAGGAAAAGCTCATTCCCAACACAGCTCATTTGCATGTTGTAATGTCCACAAAACTCCATAAAAGTTCAGAAACACAGACAGCTAGGAGTATGAAATAAAAAATGAGGGTAAAGCCTGTAAGGCAGAAGTAAAAATTATTTCACTTCCAATAAAATGTTAAAATGTTAATTATATAATTTCCAATATATTTTTTGCAGTTTTTTTTCTGCTAAGGATGGCCCAACCAGTTAATAGGCTTAGGGGGCAAATACTTTTTCACACAGGGCAATGTAGTTTTGGAGTTTTAGTTTTAAATAAAAACCTTCATTTAAAAACTGCATGATGTGTTTGCTTGTGTTATCTTTGACTAATATTTAAATGTGTTTGATTATCTGAAACATTAAAGTGTGACAAACATGCAAAAAAATAAGAAATCAGGAAGGGGCCTGTTACGGGTGGTAGGCCCTGTGTTGGGCCACTAGGGGGGGTTTTCAGCAGGGGTTGTGTTATGTCTTTGTTTACGTTTACGTTCATGCCATGTGCTTTGTTTTAGCTCCGCCTTATTCCCCATTGTTTCCTAATTGACTCTGCGTGTATTTGAGTTAATAAAACCCCTGTCTGTTGTCTATCTCCGCTCTGGGTCTGTTTCATCATGCTTTGGATACCGGAAACGTGACAGGGCCCAACACTTTTTCACACCACTGTGTGTATATATATATATATATATATATATATATATATATATAGATATAGATATAGATAGATAGATAGATAGATATAGATATACAGATATATATATAAGTTTTCATTCATTCATTCATTCATTCATTCATTCATTCATTGTCTTCCGCTTATCCGGAGCCGGGTCGCGGGGGCACCAGTCTACGCAGGGATGCCCAGACTTCCCTCTCCCCAGACAATTCCTCCAGCTCTTCCCGGAGGGATCCCAAGGAGTTCCCAGGTCAGCCGAGAAAAATAGTCTCCCCGGGGTCTCTTCCTGGTGGGGCATGCCCGGAACACCTCCCCAGGGAGACGTCCCTGAGGCATCCAGAACAGATGCCCGAGCCACCTCAACTGTCCCCAGCGGCTCTACTCCAAGCTCCTCCCGGGTGACAGAGCTCCTTAACCCTATCTCCAACAGGACAACATCATCTGCAAAAAGCAGTGATGAAATCCTGTGGTCCTCAAACTGGATTCCCTCCAGTCCCTGGCTGTGCCTAGAAATTCTGTACATAAAAACAATGAAGTTTTCAGAAATATCTATTTTAATTGTTTATTTTTAACAATTTACAAAATGCAAAGTGAGCAAACAGGAAAAATATAAATCAAATCAATATTTTGTCAAAAGTCAAATCAAACTTTGACTTCAATCTAGCCATGGGGGTCACAGTCCAGTGATTTCTGTGCCGGCCACAAGCCCGGATAAATAGAGAGGGTTGCGTCAGGAAGGGCATCTGGTGAAAAACAATGCCAAATTTCATCATGCAAGTCATCAGTACGAATTTCATACTGGATCAGTCGAGGCCTGGGTTAACAATGACCACCATCAGCGCCGTTGACCTACAGGGCCCCCGGTGGAAATTGGGCTACTGTTGGTCGAAGAAGTAGAGGAGGGAGGAGAGTGTGTGGACAGAGAGAGAAGAGGCAGGGTAAGAGTGTAGGACTGAGAATAGGAATTGAATGTTGGTACTATGACAGGGAAAGGTAGAGAGCTGGCTGATATGATTGAGAGGAGGAAGGTGGATATACTGTGTGTACAGGAGACCAGATGGAAGGGTAGCAAGGCGCGTAGTATAGGAGCAGGATTCAATCTGTTTTATTATGGTGTGGACAGTAAGAGAAATGGGGTAGGTGTGGTCCTGAAGGAGGAGTTTGTGAGGAATGTTCTGGAGGTGAACAGAGTGTCAGACAGGGTGATGAGTCTGAAGTTAGAGATTGAAGGGGTGATGTTGAATGTTGTTAGTGGTTATGCCCCACAGGTAGGTTGTGAGTTAGATGAGAAAGAAAGATTCTTGAGTGAATTAGATGAGGTGATAGAGAGTATTCCCAAAGGTGAGAGAGTGGTGATAGGAGCAGATTTTAATGGACATGTTGATGAGGGGAACAGAGGTGATGAGGAGGTGATGGGCAAGTTTGGAGTTAAGGAATGGAACCTAGAAGGACAGATGGTAGTGGACTTTGCTAAGAGGATGGACATGGCTGTGGTTAACACTTATTTTCAGAAGAGGGAGGAGCATAGAGTGACTTACAAGAGTGGAGGTAGGAGAACACAGGTAGACTACATCCTATGTAGAAGAGGAAATCTGAAAGAGATTAGTGACTGTAAAGTGGTAGTGGGAGAGAGTGCAGCCAGACAGCATAGGATGGTGGTGTGTAGGATAACTTTGATGGTCTGCAAGAAGAAGAAGAGGTCAGAGATAGAGAAGAAAACCAAGTGGTGGAAGCTGAAAAAGGAGGAATGTTGTGAGGAATTTAGACAGAAGTTGAGGCAGGCTCTGGGTGGTCAGGTAGTGCTACCAGATGAATGAGAAACTACAGCAGAAGTGATCAGGGAGACAGGGAGAAAGGTGCTGGGTGTGTCATCTGGTAGGAGGAAAGAAGATAAGGAGACTTGGTGGTGGAATGAGGAATTTCAGGATACTATCCAGAGGAAGAGGTTAGCCAAGAAGAAGTGGGACATGGACAGGACTGAAGAGAGTAGACAGGAATACAAGGAGTTACAGTGCAGAGTGAAGAGGGAGGTGTCTAAGGCCAAGCAGAATGCATATGACGAGTTGTACACTAGGTTAGACACTAGAGAAGGAGAGAAGGACTTGTACAGGTTAGCTAGGCAGAGGGACCGAGATGGGAAGGATGTGCAGCAAGTTAGAGTTATTAAGGATAGAGATGGAAGGGTGCTCACAAGTGAGGAGAGTGTACAGAGGAGATGGAAGGAATACTTTGAAGAGCTGATGAATGAGGAAAATGAGAGGGAAAAAGAGTAGAAGAGGTTAACTCTGTGGAACAGAAAGTAGATAAGATTAGAAAGGATGAAGTCAGAAAGGTTTTGAAGAGGATGAAAAGTGGGAAGGCAGTTGGTCCTGATGACATCCCGGTGGAGGTCTGGAAGTGTCTGATAGAGGCAGCAGTGGAATTTTTAACTAGTTTGTTTAACAGAGTTTTAGAGAGTGAGAGGATGCCTGAGGAATGGAGAAGAAGTGTATTAGTGCCGATCTTTAAGAATAAGGGTGACGTGTAGAGTTGCAGCAACTATAGGGGGATAAAGTTGATGAGCCATACAATGAAGCTATGGGAAAGAGTAGTGGAAGCTAGGTTAAGGAAGGTAGTGGAAATTTGTGAGCAGCAGTATAGCTTCTTGCCCAGAAAGAGCACAACAGATGCAAGTTTTGCTCTGAGAATTTTGATGGAGAAGTATAGGGATGGTCAGAGGGAGTTGCACTGTGTTTTTAGACTTGGAGAAAGCATATGACAGGGTGCCAAGAGAAGAGCTGTGGTACTGTATGAGGATGTCAGGAGTAGCAGAGAACTATGTCAGAATGGTGCCGGACATGTATGAGAGGAGCAGGACAGTGGTGAGGTGTGCTGTAGGTCAGACAGAGGAGTTCAAAGTGGAGGTGGGACTGCATCAGGGATCGGCTCTGAGCCCCTTCCTGTTTGCTATGGTGATGGACCAGTTGTCAGAGGAGGTCAGACAGTCTCCTTGGACAATGATGTTTGCAGATGACATTGTGATCTGTAGTGAGAGCAGGGAGCAGCTGGAGCAAAACCACTGTACAAGACAGTGGTGAGATCGGCCATGCTGTATGGTTTAGAGACAGTGTCACTGAGGAAGAGACAGGAGGCAGACCTAGAGGTAGCATAGCCAAAGATGTTGAGGTTCTCTTTGGGAGTGACAAGGTTGGACAGGATTAGGAATGAGTACATCAGAGGGACAGCTCATGATGGACGTTTGGGGGACAAAGTTAGTGAGGCCAGATTAAGATGGTTTGGACATGTTCAGAGGAGGGACAGTGAGTATATTGGTAGGAGGATGTTGGACATGGAGCTGCCAGGCAGGAGGCAAAGAGGAAGGACAAAGAGGAGGTATATAGATGTAATTAATGAGGATATGAAGCTAGTGGGTGCAAGTGTTGAGGATGAGGAAGATAGGCATAGATGGAGAGAGATGTTTCGCTGTGGCGACCTCTGAAGGGAAAAGCCGAAAGAAGAAGACCCTTTGACTTCAAATCAACATCAATTCTTATATCTCACACTTTGTACACTTGGAGGTATAGGTATATGATTGACTAATTATGCCAAGCAGGTGCTAATGATCATCACTTTCCTACCACTCATTAAAGGAGAAGCTCACTTCCAGAACAAAAATTTACAAATAATTTACTCACCCCCTTTGTCATCCAAGATGTTCATGTCTTTCTTTCTTCAGTCATTAAGAAATTATGTTTTTTGAGGAAAACATTTCAGGATTTTTCTCCATATAGTGGACTTGGTGCCCATGAGTTTGAACTTCCAAAATGCAGTTTAAATGCAACTTCAAAGGGCTCTAAATGATCCCAGACAAGGAAGAAGTGTCTTATATAGCAAAATGATTAGTAATTTTCTTAGAAAAAAAATTTGAATACATTTTAACCACAAAAGCTCATCTAGCACTAGCTCTGGGATGTGCGTCCCCAGCACTACGTACTACGTAACCATATCGAAAGGTCATGTGTGATGTGGGCGGAACTATAGACCCAGTGTTTACAAAGCGAATGTGCAAAGACCAAGGAAGTGAAAATAAGTCAAACGCTCTTTATTAACAAAAAGGTACAACGAGAATCTATGGGTGTGCTGATATCCAGGTGCAGAGCGGGCAACCACAGCTTTATTCAGTCAGGATTTTTAAAAGAAATTTTTGAGCAGTCACGTTATTTCCAAGCGGATGTAATCTTTTAGGTTTAAAACGATTTCCACATCCAGGGTACACACATGAACGGACCATTTTAAACAAAAAAAATTACACAAAGACATATAACTTAGCGTCATTGCACACGCATCAATTTCGGAGCGCTCTTCTTCTTGAGATTAATAGGCGGTTGACAAACAACATGTATTTCCACCAACTGGTATGGAATTACTTACTCCCGTCCTTATTTATTTATTTATTTATTTAAATCCTCTTCCACAGATTAGTTTTTTTAAGATACTGTAAAATATTTGTAAAATATCTCTCGTTATAACTACGGAGCAGTCCCCCTTCTCCACACTAGTAAACACTGGGTCTGTAGTTCCAATTACATTATGTAGTAAATGGCAACTGTTTACTCGTGTGGATGTCACGTTTCCGGTATACAGAGCAGGGTGAATCAGACCCAAACACGGGATAGACAGCAGACAGGGGTTTTATTCAAATAATAAACATGCAGAGACAACATAAACGACGCCACATAAAGACAGAACATTAAGACGAAGACCAGCCCCGAACCCTGGCAAAACGCCACTATAAATACTAAACATAATTACAAACAACATGAGGAACAGGTGAACATTAACAGGGACACATTAGGGATAAGGCGGGGCTAAACCAAGCACATGACAAACAACAACAACACAACATAACATAACCCCTGCTGGAAACCACCCCTAGTGGTCCAACATAGGACCTGCCACCCGTAACATCTCCCCCCTCTCTATGGCGTGGCTCCCGACGCGCCAAACCATAACCCTCCCCGAAAGTCTGGATGAACTGTGGGTCCTGAAAATGAGCAAGGAGCATAGAGAGGCCGGTGGGGGGAGCGAGAAGCATGGCGAGGCAAATGGGGGGGGAGCGAGGAGCAAAGGCGAGGCAAGTGGGGGAAAGCAAGGAACAAAGGCGAGGCAAGTGGGGGGAGCGAGGATCAAGGCAAGACAAGTGGGGGGAGTGAGAAGCAGAAGCGAGACAAGTGGGGGGAGCACGGGACCCGACGGCAAGGCCAAAGGGTCCCACGCAACATCCACAACCGAGCGGAGGCGCCGAGCGATGTCCACAGCCGAGCAGCAGAGCCGAGCGACGTCCACCGCCGAGCGACATCCCCCGCCGAGCACTCGCACCGAGCGACGTCCACCAACAAATGGTAGCGCCGAGTGACGACCTTAGTCCTGCTGGGGCCAGAAACCCCACAAGGGGCAGGAGGGCGGGAGACAGCTACATCCTATGACCTCTTCCACCAACCAGGAGTGAGGCGGCATCCCCCACGGAGAAACAAAAGTGGAGCGGCGTCTCTCACGGAAGCTGGCGCGGAGCGCAAAACAAAACAAAACAAAAAACAAAAAGCCAGAAATCCAGGCCGGAAACGTCCTCCGTTAGCGAGAAGTGAGGCGGCGTCCCCCACAGAAAACCAGATGGTGGAGCGACGTCCCCCACGGGAACATGAGCGGAGCGACGGCCGGAACAAAAACCAAAATCCAGAAATCCTGCAAAAAAAATTAACCAGAGCAGGAAAAATAAAATCCTCGCATGAGCTATCCCATTGGGTCTGTACGGTTTTGGCTGGTCTTTCTGTCACGTTTCCGGTATACAGAACATGGTGAATCAGACCCAAACACGGGATAGACAGCAGACAGGGGTTTTATTCAAATAATAAACATGCAGAGACAACATAAACGACGCCACATAAAGACGGAACATTAAGACGAAGACCAGCCCCGAACCCTGGCAAAAGGCCACTATAAATACTAAACATAATTACAAACAACATGAGGAACAGGTGAACATTAACAGGGACACATTAGGGATAAGGCGGGTTAAACCAAGCACATGACAAACAACAACAACACAACATAACATAACCCCTGCTGGAAACCCCCCCTAGTGGTCCAACATAGGACCTGCCACCCGTAACAGTGGAGAAGGAGAAAAGCATCAAGCAGAAATAAAGCAGAAACATTTGCTTGACCAGCCGCAAATAGTGCAAATAGTAGAAATTGTGCAAATGAATATGTGCAGATAAATATGTAAATATGTACATCAATAAATAAGGCTATGATGTTGCAGTTATGCAGCGGAACACAGTTATGGGTGAACAGAGAGTAGAGCAGTGGGCTTAGCACGAAGCTTTGTGGGTCACCGGTATTCAGGATGAGGGTTGAGGATATGTGATTACCCAACCTTAAAGACTGAGGTCTATAAGTTAGGAAGTTCATAATCCATCTGCATATGGATTTGCAGACACCCAGGTAAATGCAGAGCAGGTAAAAGTCAGTGAACATCCTAATGTATCTATTGTTATTATCCAGGTGGGTGAGAGCTAGATGAAGAGCAATGGAAATGGCATCCTCTATTGAACTATTCGGACAGTAGGCAAACTGGTGTGGGTCCAGTGTAGGTGACTTAGAACCAGCTTCTCAAAGCACTTCATAACAATGGGGGTGAGTGTGACAGGGCAGAAATCATTCAGACACTCTGCAGAAGAGTGCTTGGGCACTGAGCACAGCAACAAGATACAAGGTACTTTTAATGCATCAGCAAGGTCTGTCCCAGGCTGGGATTTAAAATCAGACAGGGGTTTCAAGATGTGCTGTTCAAGTTATTTTGAAGAAGCACAAAGAAACAAGCAATGCTATGGATTATAGATGCAGTGGTCAGCCAAGAAAATTTAATGCAGCAGATGAAAGAGATCATGCTTACTTTCCTCGACATCGAAAGCTTTTCAGCAGTGCCATCAGCAAAGAACTTTCAGAAACCAGTGTGACTCAGGTACACCTGTCTACTGTCTGGAGAAGTCTGACCAGAAGTGGTCTTCACGGAAGAACTGCGCCCAAAAAGCCATACATCCAACGTTGAAACAAGGCTAAGTGACTCAACTATGCACAAAAACATAGGAACTTGGGCAAGGGGTTTGATTTGGATTTTTTCTTCTGTTCATTTACTTTTTAATTGATAAAAATAAACGTCTATATAACATTTCTATTTCTGAAAGTATTCCTTCTTTACAGCATTTTTTTCACACCTGCCTAAAACCTTTGTACAGTACTGTATTGTACAGTAATATATATATATATATATATATATATATATATATATATATATATATATATATATATATATATATATATATACGGTACTGTGCAAATCAATCTTATTATAAAAATCTCAAGTCAGGAAAGCCTCCCATTTTGGTTAATGTTCTCTGCCATCTTTTGCCCAAAAGCAACAGGTCATTCAATGTGTAAAATGACAGGCTATAACTGCCCTGACAAAATGCAGCTTTAAATTAGTTTCCATTATTGTGAATTTATATGTTGGACCATTAGCATTGGGGAGATTGGTCCCACTGTCACATTTTGATAATAAGCTGAGAAAACGTGAGGATGAATGACTCACTGAGTTCTAAAATTCACCATTTAACTTATTACCATTGATGCCTCTAACAATGTGCAATGCTCAACCCCTCTCCATGCCTACACTGGTGTCCCTCCAAAAAATTAGTTAAGTAGTGATGACTATGTAGTTGTCTGAATCAAAACAGGCCTGCATTTGAACCTTCAACTTTGAACCTTGTGTACTGTATAGCCTATATACCAAGGTTAGACTCTAAGGACAGTTGTTTCTCAGAGTGCTATTTGTGCAGTGTTGGTGTTATTGCTTTTTTTGTTGGTTTGTTTTATCTTACAGGTGACATAAACCATGCAAAGGGCAATTATCTATAGCTCTCTCAAACTGATATACTCCTACCTGCCCTTAGTGTAGGTGGGTCAACAGAAATGTATTATGGCACCTACAAAATTGGAACTGGTGTGCACTTCTTTTAATAATAATATACAGTTATACAGTAATAATGATTATAATAATTTTTGATTATCTATATATGCACAAGACAAACATATTCATAAAGTATATAGCATGCACATTACCTTTTTTTTATACTTAATCACTCTTCTCTATCTGGTCTTCTCTATTCTTCTCTATCTTTATGTGTTAGAAATGTAAAATTGTTATTTGCATATGATCTTACATTTTGGAATCACACATACACGAACACACACACACACACACAGAGAGAGAGAGAGAGAGAGAGAGAGAGAGAGAGAGAGAGAGAGAGAGAGAGAGAGAGAGAGACAGAGAGACAGAGAGAGAGACAGAGAGACAGAGAGAGAGACAGAGAGAGAGACCTGAACATTACACCTGATCAGCACACACCTGTAAAATAGTAAAGGATGTCTTTGAATGTTGTAGCATTCAGGTGTTCAAATACTTTTAGCCATATAGTGTATACACAGTTAGATTTAGATTTTGGCAATGATTTGACTAGTAGAAATTCTGACTGTCCACAAAGACTACAAAGCTCTTAAGTTAATTCCAAGCCTTGGATATCATGTTTATCAAATTTCTTATTAAATATATTGAAGATAAACAATGTCATAGGTTCAATGGATTTATGAGTATGTCCACACAGTAAGTGAGATGTAGGTTTAATCTAATTATCCAGCTATTGTTGGAACCCTCCACCCACCAGTGAGGTATGTAGTTTTGCATGATTTGAATGTAGTAATGATAATGGTCGATATTCAGGATGCTCAACTAGCTAATGAGGAATGCATCCATTGCATTCTGATTATTGTGACATTTCTAAAGTTCTCTTGGCAATTACAATCATGTTAATGCAGGGTTGTAAGTGTCAAACAAAGAAATAAATCCCCAATTCATTGTGCAATGACCTGCAGTTTTAGTGCAGTTTTAGCACTGTCATTGTGAAATCATACTTTGCTGGAGTTTTGAATGCATTTAAAGTATTTTACATTATTGACTCTGGCAGGGGTGGTCGGTCCATAGGGGGTGCTGGGATGCCGGCCCTTAAAGTTAAAGCCAGAGAAGACTGCTACTTTAACACGTTAACAATAATTAAATATTTTAATAACAAAATAAAATAATTTAGTCCTACTATTCCACTGTTAGTCATATTATCATTTATTTAAAATAAAAAAATCAAAATGTTCATTTGTGTCTAAGTGCGTGTGTGTGTGTGTGTGTGTGTGTGTGTGTGTGTGCGTGTGTGTGTGTGTGTGTGTGCGTGTGTGTGTGTGATGAAGAAAAGAAAAGAAAAGAATCAAGGAGCTTGGACCAGATCGACCCAATCTGCAAATTCAGAAGCAGTCAAGTGATGGCGGTCAAGCTTGCCGGTCAAGATAAATGCACTGGCCATGCTGTTAGTGGAAAAGAGACTGCTGACTGAGGTGACTGACTTTAACCAGAAGCTCACTGAGAAATTCCTTCATTCATTCATTCATTGTCTACCGCTTATCCGATCTATTCTCAGGTCACAGGAAGCCTGTGCCTATCTCAGGTGTCATTGGGCATCAAGGCAGGATACACCCTGGACGGAGGGCCAACCCATCGCAGGGCACACACACACTCTCATTCACTCACGCAATCACACACTATGGACAATTTAGAGATGCCAATCAACCTACAATGCATGTCTAATATATATATATATATATATACATTTATGTGAAAAAAGTAGGACACCCCATTGAATATTCAGTTCTTTGTTAAAAAATGTCAACATGTCAATTTCTGATCTTGTTTTAATTTATACCGGTAAATGAAAGTGATGTAATTGCATGTAAACCAGAAAATGTCACTTTGTTTTCACTTATTAAACAAAAGAAATCAACAAAAATGAGTATTTCACCAGAGGAAAAAGTTGCCCTAACAGCTAGTGTTTCCCCCATTGGCTGAAATAACCTCAGTGAGATGTTTCTTGTAGCCTTTTACCAGTTTCTGACATCAACTGGAAGAAAGTTTCCCACACTCCTCAATGCAGAATTCTTTCAGCTGTGTGATGTTTGTGGGGTTTCTTCCATGCAGAGTCCATTTCAAATCACCCTACAGGATCTCAATAGGATTTAGATCTGGGCTTTGACTTGGCCATTGCAGAATTCTCCATTTTTTACTTTTCAGCTAGTTCTTGGTCGATTTACTGGTATGTTTTTGGTCATGTTGCAAGGTTCATTTCCACTTTAGCTTCAATTATTTTGACAGATGGTCTTACATATTCCTCATGCACCTTCTAATACAATTTAGAATTCATAATGGATTCTATGACGGTGAGCTGGCCAGGTCCTGCTGCAGCAAAGGATCCCCAAACCATAACACTTCCACCTCCATGTTTCATAGTTGGTATGAGATTCATTTACTAGTTGTGTAGTCTCTTTCTGATTGTAGATTCATGCACTTTGGCATAAACTGTAGCAAAGCTTGCTGTAGGTCCCGTGATGATATTCTAGGGTCTTTGGAGATGTCTTTAAGCATCTTGAGGTCTGCTCTTGGGGTGAAATTGCTTGGATGGCTTGACCTGGCCATGTTGGCAGTTGTTTTAAATGCTCTCCACTTGTAAATGATTTTCTGGACAATGCAATGGCTGATTACAAATTCTTTTGAGATCTTTTTATATCCCTTACCAGACTCATAAGCATCAACAATCTTCTTTCTGAAGGCCTGGGAGAGCTTGCTGAATCTTGCCATGGTGATACCTCTCATTTCAACAATTAAGAGCAAACCAAGCTAAATGTCTGAGGTTTAAATAAGACAAGCCTCCTTCAAAATGTTCTAATAATTTGCACCTGATGTGATACACCTGTAGGTAATTTAAACCATTTTAAGTACAAATTAATTTGGGGGTATCCTTACTTTTTCCTCACAAGAATTTGGCTACATTTTACAAATCATTTAAAAAGACTTTTCTTTGGTTTGATTTGTTTAGTTATATTACTTGAATCTTTCAATATTGTTAAAATAAAGATCAAATGCCCATATGTTTAGCTATATAAAAAAAAAACACAGGCTTTCGTGGTGTGTCCATGAAATTTTTAATCACCATGGTTGGGCTTGCTTTCAGCATGTGTTGGGTTATGTGGAAACCTAGATTATAAACTTCTACCTCAGACTGTGTGGTGTTTTGTGGAATTCTTCCCTAGTCCTACATTATTAATCTTACTCCCTTTAACTCTCCTAATCATCACTAGATGTCGCCCGATCCATTTATATCACCTATATGTCTTTTATGTTATCTAAAGCACCCAAGGCCACTGAGACCACATCAGATTTTGTTAACCCCTAGAGATAAACCAACTTTCCACCTAATCACTATGTAATTCAATTTTATAAGTTCTGTCCATTAGTCTATCAAAGCTTTTACTTCTCCTCATCCTAAGCAGTGTCTTCATAACCTGGTACATACTGAATGATCAAACAGACTGACTTATTTAGTGTTGTGCATGCCCTGCTCTAAGCCCTATGGGCCATTTGTTAACAACAAACTTGTTTTCTCATGTCAATTTGTCCTTTTCACAAAGGCACCAAGTTATTTCTTGCTTCACATTAAGGCAGACAGCATAAAACGGATTTTATGCAGAATAAAACAGATCATATGAATAGTTAAAATGTATTTTCTTGATTATTATACACAGTGACACAAACAAGTGGCCACATGAGACTAAGATTTCACAATCAATTTCCTAGGTGATAGTGTTAACAAAGCAAGAGGAGGGCAAGATAGGTTAAGAGTTTGGATCTTTGTCAGTGGTGGGCTACAGACTGAATCAGATTTAGCATTTTTGGAACCTAATCCCTGTAACCAGGTTTGCCACTCCTCCATTGTGATTTCCAATGCCATTAACTTCTGAATTTCTAATGTCATATCTGCTGGGGACAAATTTCTTGGAATAGAAGGTCATTTGATGGAGCTTTGGTTTATTTCCAAAACATTAGGAAATCTGTGAAGCTCCTTTACTGTAGTGGTAGTGGAAGCTTAGCCCATGGATAATAACACTCAGGGCCAATAACACATACATAAGAATGTGGAAACATGAAACTCACATCAAAGAGCTCTTTGATTGTTGCAGAACGTTGCAAGGAAGTTGCAGTAAGGGATGATGGCAGTGTGTGGGATGATGGCTTGTGACTGTCATTCTACAAAATTTGAAGGTTTGAAAACTTGATTGGCAGTGACTGTAACCAGGAAAGAGATGTGGTCCTGAGGGGTTGCACTGCCATAGAGCAGAATGGGTTTAGTGCATAGCTTCACCATTCCACCATTCCACTTACGAATGGTGCTCAGTCCAGCTGTTTTGTAATATTCTATTACATTATTAATCATAGACTTGCTTGAACAGTCTTTGCAAAGACATGCCTACATTGTTAAAGGAGCTGAAAGAACATATTTCAAAGCCATTTAACTCAACATCACGAAAAAGCTTGTCACACTCACTCTTTTGAAAGGGGGAAACGGAGAGACAAACCAGGATCAAACACGGAGATCAGAGAAATCGAAGGCAAAGGCAGAAATTGGCATCGGAAAACAGTCCAGTGTAAGTATAATCCAATATAGAAGTTGCTTTCGGCTGCTCCCTGTTTGGGGTCACCACAGCGGACCAACTGGTCTGCACAACAACTTGGCAAATGTGTTATGCCAGATGCCCTCCCTGACACAACCCTCCTATTTTTCTGGGCTTGGGACCAGCACTGCATCCAGTGGCTGGGGATCGAACCCGGGCCTGCCACATGATGGGCGAGAAACCTCCCACTGAGCCATCAATGCCCCTTAAGTATAATCCAATATAGTAATCCAAAATTGCACCAGAAAACGCTTAGTAAGTCCACTAAAGATGATACTTTGCGTAGAAACCCATGTATGCTCCGCTTTTATGCGGAAACAGGAAAGCCACTCAAAACTCAAGGCAAGGGCCCCCTCTCGTGTCCACGTTTCGGAGGTGGCATGACAGAGACCCCAAGTGTGAAGTGGCTTGAGAAGCGACACGTGGAAGATAGGTCAGATACGGTAGGTTGCAACTCACTCCAGCGCTGTTGTTCCCTGCTACAATACGACCTGAGGAACCACCCGATCTCCTGGTTTAGCCGCTCGGCTTGACCGTTGGATTGGGGGTGATACCCAGAACTCAAGCTCACCCTGATGCCCAGCTGCTCGCAGAACGCCTGCCATACCCTGGAGGAAAACTGCGGACCCCTATCCGACACAATATCCTCCAGTATCATTCAATATCATCCGCTGCCGATATAGCCGAAGGGCAGTCCACCAGCGGTGGGTCGTCGGCGTGGCTTCATGTGATCTCCTCCATTAGGTTCCACTGAACAGGAGCTAAGATGGTGGCCTGGGGAAGAATGGGCTCTGGATCAGATGGGAGTGGTGTCAGGTCAAATTACCACATTTCGGAGGTGGCATGACACCTGTTCTTTTGCTATATTTTCTATTCAGACTAATTTCATGTGTGTTTCCTTGGAAAACAATAGCATTTTTGAGTGATCCCAATATATATATATATATATATATATATATATATATATATATATACATATATATATATATATATATATATATATATATATATATATATATATATATATATATATATATATATATATATATATATATATACTACCGTTCAAAAGTTGGGGATCACTCAAAAATTTTATTGTTTTATATATATAAAACATATATGAATACTTTGTTGTTCCATATATTAACCATACAAATATTATTTGACACTGGTCATAACAACATTATGATCTACAAACTGATGTATATAAAACATGTGCAACGACTCGAGATTAGAGTGTACACTGAAAAAATTTGTCTAGTCAGGTTTATCTATTATGGACATTGTCTGGGTGGGGGCAGTCACTTTGATGCTTTACATTTGTGGATGCTTTACCATTAAAGTCAGCTCACAGGCAGATTCCTTCTCTGCTTGTGGACTAATCAAGCCATAGACTCCATAAGACTGCTCAAAGTGGGCTGTGATATTTGGCACAAAACAGATCCTGTAAGTTGCAAGGTTTGTTCATCCCAAAATCCTTAATCCTTAATCCGATTGAGATCTGGGGAATTTGGAGGTTACAAGTCACCTTGAACTCTTTGTCATGTACCTCAAACTATTCCTAAACGGTGTGATGGGTCCTGTTGAAAGAGGCCACTGCCATTTGGTAATACTGTTGCAATGAAAGGGCATACTTTGTCTACCACACTGTTTATGTAGGTGGTACATTTTGCCATGAATGCCAGGACCCAAGCTTTCGTGGCATCACACTGCCTCCACCAGCCTGCTTTCTTCCCATAGTGCATCCTTGTGGTCTCTCTTCCCCAGGTAAGTGACACACATGAACCAGGATGTCCACGTGGTGTAAAAGAAAGTGTGATTCATCAGACTAGGCCACCTTCTTCCATTGTTCCATAGTCCAGATCTGTTAGTTACATGCCTATTGTACAGTAAGTGATATCATACAGTAGCTCTTCTGTGGGATAAGACCTCCCCATGTGCATTAATGAGCCTTGGGAAGCCATTACCCTGTTGTCAGTTCACAGGTTGTCCTTCATTGGACCAAATTTTGTAAGGTACTAACCACTCCATACCAAGAACACCATTTTAATTTTTTTCAATTTACAGTGGTTTACCTTCATTTTGTGTATAAAATATATGCTTGTTATCTATCTTTTAATGTTATCTATAGTATATTGCAGTGTGTGAAATGAAAGACCTGCTTAGATTATTTAGTGAGCAGGAGAGGACATACCACTTTATTTCCTATTCAAATGTTCACTCGTTGACTTTTGAATTTTCCCCTGTAGCTGCTATAGGGAGTGGCACTGACTGCCATGGGAGAGTTACAGTTTCTCACACAGCCATAACCTTCCCCCAGCTTGTTTTGTCTGAGGATCAGGTTGCCAAACTGCAGGCAGATGAGCCCAAATTAGTTCCCAGTGACCTTTCTTTCCATTTGGCTCTTACATACATTGTTTAAATATAGACACTCTTCAGGCTTCAATCATTGCAGTCTTGTCATTCCAGTGGGAGTCCAAAAAAAGCTTTTCTGAACATAAAGAGAATCTGTCACTCAACAGAATATTAAACAGAGCTAGATAGGTCATTAGTCCCTTCATAAATGTTTAAAGCAGCGATAAAAATAAATGTCCTAGATGCCATAAAGATGTCCTTCAGGAAAATATGATAATGGTTTTTATCATTTTCTTTGAAATGTATGATTCCTATGACATGGTTTATTGTTATCTTGCAATAAGTTTTCTTACAAATGTCACTAAATGGTTAGGGTTAGTTAACATCGGTTAAATTCATAAAATTGACAGTGTAGATCCAAATTAATAGAAATTTCTCATGAGATTAGGTTGGTCAGAGGTTGAGAGACCAGGCAGAATAGACTTTTGTCAGAATAGAATCAGTAGAGCTTTTCACACTGCCCGTAACCCATAGTTATAGTTGTAATAAACCCCACTTTTAACCCTGAATAGTAGAATGTTTCACATTTATTTAAGAAGCTTATTTTTACTTACTTATAAGCGGGTTTAGCACTGGTTTTAAGGGTTATGAAACCCTTAAACTCTCTGAAGCAGGGTTAGCAACGCTTTTGTAGCGTTACCCTCACAGTGTGGTGCCAAAGGTGTATAGTGTGAAATGATGCAGTGGTATAATCTTGTGGCTAGATTTTTAGCAGCCAACACCAAATCATAAATTAAACATGTGTCTTATTTCACATGCTTTGTACAGTCACAGTAACCCTGCATATTTTGTAAACAGCAGTTGCAGAGGGAAAAATGTAAAATTTTATGTCAGATGGTGATAGAAAACACATCAACTGGAGAGAAGAGGAAACAGTTTTATCTTTATTTTTCAGTCACAATGGTTTTTATGACATTATGTTTAGGACAAACTGAACAGGCAGAAATAACCAAGTATTTAGAACTGACTGAAAAATTAGCAGTAGCTGGATATCAACAAATGACTAGTTAACTATGCAACAAACTTAAAAAGCCTAAATGTTGTGAAAGTTAACAATGTTTTTTTTTTTACTCAATGGTGCCAAAGTGTGAGACAAGTCATTGTTTAAACTTGTCACACATTGTATTAATCCAATCATTGTTGTTGAAACTGCAAATATGCAAATTAGAACATTAACCTGAGGGAAAGTATGCACAGTGTAAAAATGTAAAACAAGATAACTCTATATTTCATTTGCCCATGGTTTAGAATGACCTACGGTTAACTGTTCAAGTGTATAAAACAGTGCTAAAAGTACTTTATGATCGGGCTGATTTGGGTAGTATGAAGTTTATGTTAAACTAACTTTGAGATTACAGATCAAGGAAAATAAACAGGCTATTAAATATAAATATAAATATTAAATATTTATTATAATATAGTAATTATTACTATAGTATTATAGAAAAAAATATTTATTTATTTATTTGTACTGTATTTTTAGATTATGTAAAGTCTTTTGGTTAAAGCAAGCTAATTATTGTCTTAGTCTGAAGTCTTGTGCTATCAGAATTTGCTGATTGAGATACCAGTAGCAAGTGTCAGCATCAGGAGCATGAATCTAATGTATTAGATGTAACAGAGCCAAACTTTATTTCTTTGTATTTTCGCTAAATATTAAAGTACTGAAAAGTTTGCTTTTTTGTGCATGCTATCACTAAAACAAGCTCACTGTGTCAACTGTTCATCCTGAAAAAGAGAAAAGCAAGCATATTTTAACATAAACAAGATATGCCTAGCTACTTTCATGCCCATCAATTCATGCCATCCATCTATTTTCACATGTAAGTAGGAAGTATGTGATAGGAAACCAACACACACATCCAGCCAGAATATGGATTCTCCTGGGTTCTGAATATTATTGATGGGTTGTTGTAAAGGAGGAAGAGAGAGAGAGACAATTCCTCTCCCATAAAAATAACTAGCCAGACATACACATTGTACAACTTCAGTTGGACTTTGACCCCTGATTCAAATGAGGTTCTACATTTCTTAGGCATATCCATGTAGCCTTTAACTTGTATTAAACATTAACAGTTTCATGCAACAGTATAAGATTTTATACTAATCAGGCCCCCGTCTGCTTGGTATGACTTTTAATTACTATAGAGACTGAGGATTTTGTCAAACCCAGGTTTTTGGCTCAAACAGCAGGATCACAGTCAGGGGCAAGCCTCATCTAGCGCTGACAATGAGTGGACCAATTTTGGCACACCGAAAGCCATAAATACCAGCCATAAATACACAACCAAATCTCACAACCATGTCTATTTTCTATGCAGACAATCACAGTTCTATTATGCATATATACATCACAGCTTTGAACAAGCCAGAGCCAAAAAAAAAGCCTACACTTGTTTGGAAAGAAAGCCCAAATAATATTCACTCATTTATCAATAAGTTTACTTTCTTCACAAATGCAGTGTGTTTGCTGCTTCATGAGTGACTGATCACATCCATATACAGAGAGAAACTGGAAAAACAGATTTAAAAAAACAAGAATCTCAAGAAACATCCCAGAGTTTACTGATGGCTTGAGGTGCTGACAGCATGTAGGGGAGTCAGTAGTGTGGTGAGCATTCTGATTATTGCCTGCTGGGACTCCAGCCCTCCACTATCATTAACCAGCTTTTTAATTACATTATGAACGAGGAAGGGGTAGAAAAACATTGGTTTCCCATGTCTCCAGAACAGGACCCTGATGAGATGCACATGATTTTCACAAGATACATCAATAGTGAACAATATGATATTATGTATTAATGTTAATTTAAACAGTAATAAAAATTTATTATATATGTATATATATATATATATATATATATATATATATATATATATATATATATATATATATACATATATAATAAATTTTTATTACTGTTTAAATTAACATTAATACATAATATCATATTGTTCACTATTCCAGTGGTGACACCTAAAATCTGCATCCAAATAGGGAATAAAATATTAAAGCTGTAAAATGATGGCACTCTTTATCGTCAGTTTACCTGGAAATAAAAGTGCCTTAGATGACTACTGCATTCCAGCTTGGGCAAGTCTGAACAGACAGGGGCAACAAGGCTTTGTGTCCACATTAGCTAAAAGATAAAGAATGAGAAAAGTTAAGAGAGAAAAGGAGAAGAAAAGTGTGGAGTAGGAGCACACAAAAACCCAGATTTGCATCATTCCTGTTTAACTCGTTTAATGGCTCACAGCTACCAAAACTATCACATATTAGGAACCTTGGGAGATGGATTGAGACATGACGTTTAATGTCTCTCTAATTAATAACACTTTTATGTGTTCTGTTTTATCCATCTGGGTTAGGTATTATCCAGTTTTGCTTGCTCTGTCCACATAAAGGAGAATGATTCCTCCTGGTCCTCTAAAAGTAAACAGGACACATAGCATAAAACTGAGAAACTGTTAAAATCGTTATATGTGATAATGACATGAGATTTGTTTTGTCTTCAAATTTTCTTTTATGTGTGCTGGTATGCAGAGAATAAACACATTCCTGGGCATGTGGAGGCAGATTTTCTGCCTGTAGGCTGGAGCGGCTGTAACCTAGCACCTCCTCACCGTCAACATGTGGGGGTGGGGATGAAAAACATGCCATGCACCATCATATGAAATGAGTGCAGGCCACCACTATATATTATATATATATATATATATATATATATATATATATATATATATATATATATATATATATATATATATATATATATAATCAAACACATTTAAATATTAGTCAAAAATAACAAGTAAACACATCATGCAGTTTTTAAATGAAGGTTTTTAATATTAAGGGAAAACAAAATCCAACCCTGTGTGAAAAAGTGTTTGCCCCTAAGCCTAATAACTGGTTGGGCCACCCTTAGCAGCAACAACTGCAATCAAGCATTTTGCAATGAGTCTGTTACAGCACTGTGGAGGAATTTTGGCCCACTCATCTTTGCAGAATTGTTGTAATTCAGCCACATTGGAGGGTTTTCGAGCATGAACCACCTTTTTAAGGTCATGCCACAGCACCTCAATCGGATTGAGGTCAGGACTTTGACTAGGCCACTCCAAAGTCTTCATTTTGTTTTTCTTCAGCCATTCAGAGGTGGACTTGCTGGTGTGTTTTGGATCATTGTCCTGCTGCAGAACCCAAGTTCACTTCAGCTTGAGGTCACAAACAGATGGCCGGACATTCTCCTTCAGGATTTTTTGGTAGACAGCAGAATTCATGGTTCCATTTATCACAGCAAGTCTTCCAGGTCCTGAAACAGCAAAACAGCCCCAGACCATCACACTACCACCACCATATTTTACTGTTGGTATAATGTTCTTTTTCTGAAATGCGGTGTTACTTTTACGGCAGACATAATGGGACACAGACCTTCCAAAAAGTTCAATTTTTGTCTCGTCAGTCCACAGAGTATTTTCCCAAAAGTCTTGGGGATCATCAAGATGTTTTCTGGCAAAACTGAGACGAGCTTTTATGTTCTTTTTGCTCAGCAGCGGTTTTCATCTTGGAACTCTGTCATGGAAATGATTTTTGCCCAGTCTCTTTATTATGGTGGAGTCATGAACACTCACCTTAACTGAGGCAAGTGAGGCCTGCAGTTCTTTGGATGTTGTTGTGGGGTCTTTTGTGACCACCTGGATGAGTTGTTGCTGCGCTCTTGAGGTAATTTTGGTCAGCCGGCCACTCCTGGGAAGGTTCTCCACTGTTCCATGTTTTCGCATTTGTAGATAATGGCTCTCACTGTGGTTCACGGCAGTTCCAAAGCTTTAGAAATGGCTTTATAACCTTTTCCAGACTGATAGATCTCAATTACTTTCTTTCTCATTTGTTTTTGAATTTCTTTGGATCTCGGCATGATGTCTAGCTTTTGAGGATCTTTTGGTCTACTTCACTTTGTCAGGCAGGTCCTATTTAAGTGAGTTATTGATTGCGAACAGGTGTGGCAGTAATCAGGCCTGGGTGTGGCTAGATAAATTGAACTCAGGTGTGATAAACCACAGTTAAGTTACAGTATGTTTTAACAGGGGGGGCAAACACTTTTTCACACAGGGCCATGTAGTTTTGGATTTTGTTTTCCCTTAATAATAAAAACCTTCATTTAAAAACTGCATGGTGTGTTTACTTGTGTTATCTTTGACTAATATTTAAATGTGTTTGATTATCTGAAACATTAAAGTGTGACAAACATGCAAATATATATATATATATATATATATATATATAGATAGATAGATAGATAGATAGATAGATAGATAGATAGATAGATAGATAGATAGATAGATAGATAGATATAAAACATTTCTTTAATACACAACCGAATGCACTTAAGCCAGTCTGCTCTATTTATGCATACTTTTGAATTTCTATGTTAAATTGTAATGATCACAACTAAACAATAGATTAGGCAATGTAAATATTTGTTGTTGCAATATACTATTTATTGCAATCTTGAGTACTATAAGATTGGTCTGTTGTAATAACAGAGTATTTTTGCCTTCTGGTTTGTATGAGAACAGACACAACTGTAGCCTACAATATCTGTAGGACTTGATTAATTTTCTCAGAGAAACATGTACTACTACTATGCTTCCGGCTGCTCCCTGTTCGGGGTCGCCACAGCGGACCAACTGGTCCGCACGATAACTTGGCAAATGTTTTATGCTGGATGCCCTTCCTAACACAACCCTCCCATTTTTCCGGGCTTGGGACCAACACTGCATCCAGTGGCTGGGAAACGAACCTGGGCCTTCCGCATGATAGGCGAGAAACCTACCACTTAGCCACTAATGCCCCCTCAGAGAAACATGTACAAATGGGGAAATTTTGAGTTTCCCAGCAAGTTAGACCCATTTAGCGCACACTAGCTCAATAACTACAGACAGCCTCCATTTGTTTTCAACAAATTTCAAAGACAACACCAAGACATTCCCTAGACTTGAATGCTGGTATGCGATTTTAAAAAAAATGAAAAAAATACATAGCTGATGTAATTTTTTTTGTAAATAGATCAGCCAGCTAATTATTGTCTCTTCAGTTTAAGGGTAACAGGACCTAACTTTGATGACTTAGAATGGTACTAACATGTTTATTTAGCTTGTTTGCTACCATTGTTGATTTGATAACAGGAAAATTTTATTAGTAGAATCTGATAACCATGCAGTAAAATATCCAATTCATTTAGAAGTAGCTAGTCAATATATTTTACCAACAGTTTTTTAGTCAGTTGTTTTGTGGTTGTTTTAAATGTTGATGTTTTGTTATTTCTGTTTTCCATTGTAGGTTTCTAATGCAATGTCAGTTTGGTGTTTCTGCAAGGCTGTGTTTTAGGCCCAATACTTTTTCTTTATATTTGCCATATCTGGTTAAATTCATAAACATGGTATTAGCATCCACTGTTATGCTGATGACACACTTGTATGTTTCAGCAAAGTTATATGAAAAACACCAAATTACCTACGTCTTTCTAATTTATTCAGACAAGACAGAAATACTTGTACTAGGAGCACACGCAGCTAGAAGGATGCTTTCTGATTACATAGGATCTCTGGATGGCCTATAGACTTTGGTGCGATTACTGACTCCAGTGTTCATGTAGCTAATATTACTAGGATAGCCTTTTTTCATCTTTGAAACATTGCTAAGATAAAACTAGTTCATATTTTTGTTACCTCCAATGTTCTAGTTGGTGAATAAACAAGTTCCAGTTAGTTCCAGAATGCAGTAGTGAGAGAACCAGAAGATAGGACCAGATCAACCATATCTTATCCACACTACAATGGCTCCCATTCAAAATGTAAATTTTGTAGAATAGTTGTTTTGATGGGTGTAGAAGCAGTCACCATTACATGAAAATAAGCATATGTAATAATCTGTGTTTCTCTTTCACTCTCTCACATGCTCTCACTTTCTCTCTCTCTCTCTCTCTCTCTCTCTCTCTCTCTCTCTCTCTCTCTCTCTCTCTCTCTCTCTGTTGAGCTACACACACCAGTGATCTTGACTTCTGCTTTCTGGACATGCCTGATACATCCTGATACCTACTCTTCTTGTAAGTTTTCAGCACTTGGAAATTACTTGCTAATGCTGAGGATGGCCCCACATAGTCTAGACAAATACAAATATACGTTAAACTACTGTGTGTGGTTTCATTTAGAAACCAAGAAGATGATTTGGAATGTAATTGATATGATGGCTTAGAGTTTACTATTTTACTGTACTTTTTTACTGTTTTTACTGTTTTGCATGATCATCAGTGAACAGTTGATAACCTCCACAAAAAAGACTTTATGTTAAAAAGATTATAATTTTTTTGTTTACGTATTTGTACTCTTTGACCATACAGTACACAGTTATAGAAGGGAGTATCAGTATTACCCAGAATAGGAAGGGGTTCCCTTTTGAGTTTGATTCCTTATAGTGTCTAAGGTAGCTAAATTTACATATTTCGGTAAAACTGCTTTATAAAAATTCCCATTGTTTAAAAGCACTATAGAGAGAAAATTTAATTTAATTGAACTGAACATCACAAAGATTCACTGGATGTAATTAAACCAGCTAATGAGTTTCAGCTCACAGCTCTATCTAACACATATACTGCATGCTTTCTGAAAAAGAGAATTTTTTATCACCAGCCAACAAAGGTCTCACAAATAGGATTAAAGTAGTATGACCATCTCCACACACACACACACACACACACACAGCTAAATCATGTCAGCTAGGATAATTGCATCATGTGAATCATTTTTGGTGTTCAATTAAGTTCAATTCAATTTTATATTATACTGTTTCTAACAATGATCATTATCCTAAAGTGGTTTTGGAGAAGTATACAAAATTCATATATAAATAGTAAAATTTATTAATGAAACCTTAATGAACAAGCCATGTCCTTTCTTAGAAGCTATTCAGAGACTCCTTCACCAGTAAATAAACACTCATATCTCTAAGTGATAGTAAATCATATGCAACAAGGATGGATTTTAAATAAACACACTCACTCTAAAGATTGCTAGGAGAGCTGTAGATCTCAGAAATTCCACAATTCTACAGGAGCTGCACTCCTCAGTATTTCCCAACATCAAGATTCCAACCCCCCAAAAACCAAATACAACCCCCTGCAATCAGACAGACACACACACACACACAAACACCCCACTCCCTGTTTTTTTCCCCCTTCAATCCATTGTCTTGACTTAGATTGTTCTACCGAAATCCAGAGCAGGGTTTGGCTACATAACACTTGTTCAGACTTGAGTGAAGTAAAAGGAAACTGTTTTATCTGTGGGACTTGCAAAAAAAGGTAAACTGTTTGGGATAAAAAAAAAAAAAAGAATGTCCCTCCCTGTGTTGGCAGTCACCCTACATTGTTTCTAAGAAAAAATACTAGATACCATGGATAAACCAAACACCTGTACACAAATGCATAGGTTTTGGATCCACAATCTAGGTGAACAATTTTCACAAATATTAAAAATTTGTTCTCTTGTGTTTTAAGTCATTTAACAGGCTTTAGGCTGGATCCAACTGTAGCGCACCAGGTGTGATTGCACTTTATGGTGAGAGGAGGGGTTTCTTAAAATCCCGATTTCCTATTGGTCTGAGCAAAGAAGTAAAGCAGCATTACCTGAGACAGGTAGGCAAATAAAGAGAGTGGACCAAACTGTTGCTCATCCACCCTTCCTTATTTACTACGGAGGGACAATCTTTACATTCATGAGAGTCCATTGATTTTTTGGGAAGAGGCTTTGGGAGTAGGTCTGGATCTAAACAAAAGAGGTGAGTGTAAATTACTTGTCAAGGTGTACAAAAAATCATAGTAGATTGAATGGTCTTTTTTGTTTGTTTAGTTGGTTTTTGTTTTACAATAGTTTTTAAAACTATAACAACATTTTAATGGTATCTTTTAAAAAAAATATGGAGAGAAAAAGTTAATTGCTTAAGTGCAGAAAGTTAAGCAACTTCTATTCATAGGTAATTAATGTGCATTAACTGCATGAATTTAACTCTGAACCTACTGTTCATTTCAAAGCATATTATCTACTAAGCACTGTATGTAATTCAGCAAATACTGTGAAACTAAACTGTAGATTTAAACACACTAAGCTGTGTGTGGTATTAGGCACATGTAAGTGCTGGATTTCACTTTACAGGTTTGCGTAGTGCCTCCATGGCCCAGGGGCAAAAAGAGAAAGACAGGCCTGGGCTCGCTGGAAGGAGAGGCTAGGATTCAGAGTGTATATACGCCCAAACTCTCACCCACATACTGAACAAATTTGCCTGTAAAAATTATACAAGTCACCAGCTTGACTGCTTTCTTAAAAGACTTCTTCTGTTAAATAGTTTGATCAGAACAAACTTTTATGGCATGTTAAATGCTCTTTACATCTATTTTGTTTTTTATTTATTTGAATCAGAATGTGCCTTTTGCTTTAACAGGGTCTCTACGAGTTGCAGTGTGATGAACTGCATTTACAAAAGGACTGATGTTGCAATTCTGCAGTTTTCTATAGATTCTATCCTTCATTCCACCGGAGTCTGTGTATATAAGGAATCAGATTTCAGTGGTGTGAAGCATAGAAGACATAGAGTCATTACACAAACCTTCCTGAAAAATAAAAGAAAATCACAGAAGAGACTGGACTAAACCGTGCAAAACGAAGGTGTTGAGAATCAACAAGACCACATGTCTTTATGTTACAGTCAGTTATTGTTTTTAACTCAGTATTCACAGCCTTTTCTCTGTAGTTTGTGTGTGGGTGTGTATATTTAGTTTCAGTTGGTGCTTGGAGCACTTGCAGTATGCTAAATGGTGTAAATGTATTCCTCCCCTGACCTTGTGCCCTCCATCTTTGTGCAGAGGTTTTAAGTCTATAACATCCTTAATTTTAAACTCCCCATAAAGCAATTTGCCGTGCATGTGTCCTTTAACTCACAGCATCAGACATCGGACAGCATCAGACATGTGGCACACAAAAAGACCCACACACAAACACTTTTCTCTCTTTTTTTCTTCTCTCTCTCTCTCTCTCTCTCTCTCTCTGTCTGTCACACACACACACACACACACACACACACACACACACACACACACACACACACACACACACACACACACTTCCAAGATGAGTTTGGATAATAACCCCTCATGCAAATAAACTCAGTACAAATTCTTTTTCATACTCTTTAATGTGTACAGAATATTTTTCTGTGTGTTTAATTTAGTTTAATCAGTTCTCCATGTGGATTGCATGTTCATTTATTTTCAGAATAAAATGCAAATGAACATATTTTTTGCTCTTGGATTTTGGTGGTGTTTTCTTTATAAACAACAAATGCAGCCTATTGCTTCATATAAGCCTTATTGTCCTTAAATGTCTAACAGATAGCTGAATCCTACCTGAAAAATATACATGTATCTGCATGTTATTAGTGGTAAAGCATGTTCTGCTTCGAAAATAGACTTTCAATCTGAATATTTACTGGGTTTTACATTCATAGAATTCCCTAGCTACATATTTGTAATAAATAATATTGTTTTTTCAATTCTATATAAATGTAATTATATGATTACAAATTGTATTATGTATGCATAATAACTGAAAATATTCCATATAAGAAAATGTTTATTATACTGTATACTACACTTTAAAGATTACCAAAAAAAAAAAAAAAAAAAAAAAAATCTTATTTACTTATAGTATGAATTTAGAAAGAATTTAGTAAAAGAGCATAGGAAGGTATCCTATTTTCAGGCCTTTGACATAGGTTCTTTTTTCAACAGGATCTGGTCCAACTAACTCCTCAGATAAATAGAATGTCTCGCATCATGACTCTGGAACACAGAGACTATTTAAAAATAAAGTCAAGTCAAGTAAAAGTCAAGTAAGTTTTTGATCAGATGATAACTACTGTACTTTTCTCCATTTTCCTCCTGCTAAGCCCAAGCCTAAATGAAGACACAGGTAAGAAATTCAACCTGATGCAAATTTTAAACAGGAGAGTCCTTTAATAAAACCTTATTTAACAAAAGGAAGGTGTTTTGTGGGTAAGGAACCATACATATTGGGTCTTTTATAGGAAAATAATCCAAAACAGCCTCATAGTGTTTTATGCCTTTTACACAAAGCCAAAAATATTTTTTGGGTATAAAGTTATTTTACAGTTAATTTACATGCATGACAATTTTGAATGTTTAGGTGTTTCAAATGCATTTGTGAAATACATGAAATAATATTCTAGTTATCATTTATAGTATATAAAACAGATAAAAAGATATAAACAGTTAGTTCTTCACCTTTTTTCCCTCTCTTGGAAAAAATCTCCCTTTCACCATATCAACAATTATCTAAGTTTTTAGTCTGTTTATGTGGCATGTCCTCCACACTAGTCTCATTGTTATTGTTGTTACCATAGAAACAATAACATTAGACTTGGTGCATTAAAGCAGGGTAGAGCTGGCCTTACTGTCAGACCTGCTGTGGAAAATTAACCAATTCTTTGAGAAACATTAGGTTCAAGAATTCAGCAGTGCACTATAGTATGATTGGTACTAAATAATTACTAATATACTGAAACAGGAAGATTAACTTATTAGGAGAAAACACTCTTAGTACACTCTTCTCATAGTTGCAACTTGGGAACCTGGGGTTGGGCCCAGGGTGGTTTTATAGACCATTCACATACAAAATATGTTTGTCTGACATATGTCTAACTGATAAAAATATAATTATCTAGGAGAATGTATCATTCAACCCATGAGATAAAGTAATATTTCCTTATTTTTTATAATGGTTTGGTCTGTTGTATTTTCACACCCACTAAAATGTACAGACATTTTCTCTTATGTAGATGGTCTCTTTCTGTTTGCTAATGTTGTATAAGACATTTGACTCTTTTACTTTTTTTTCTGCAACAGTATTTTTTATCTAATCAGTAACTCTGAGGTTCCCATTCAAGTTCAGTGAGCTTAGTACTACACTATAATATGGTTCTTGCTATAATCAATAACTACAATTTAAGTAAGAAAATTACTATGGCAATTAAAATGACTCTTCAGTGGTCTCAGGGATGGTTGACTTAGGATCACATCAGCTGCAGCGCCTAGTGGATCTGCTGACAGTTCACGAGTGTGAAGAGCTTCTTATGACCCTCTCCAACCCAGTTGAAAACACCTTCAGCCAGCTCCGTCGCCTCTCTAAAGAGACAAGACAATTCATACTGATGCCCCGTACACCCAGAGATACAGGTATAGAGATTCTGTTACTAATTTATAACAAACACAGAATCCATAAACCAGTGGTTTAAGCTTGCATACAAGATGAAATATTGCTCATATTAATTTTATTAAAAAAGGCTTAATGTAATTTGTATGCTCAACACTTGAAATACACCAGAGTGCAGTACTTTAGGTTCCCACCACTAAAATGTTCCATAAAATCCTCCAGAAGGGTGATTCTCTTGATGAACCCACACAGTATTTATTAAGACAACAGACAGGAAAGAAATCATTTAATTGTGTGAAAGGGAGTCATATGAAGAACTCTTTACTCTTAATGTGCAGGATGGACTGCAGCTATCTATATGTATGTATATATATATATGTGTGTGTGTGTGTGTGTGTGTGTGTGTGTGTGTGTGTTGTGTGTCTGTGTGTCTGTGTGTCTGTGTGTGCGTGCATGTGTATTTGTCAGACAAAGAGTCCCACTGTCATCCAGTTCTGATAGACTGGCTCCGGACCCATGGTGAACAGATGTACTACGACAGACTGTCTCGCACTCTTCAACAGATTGGAAGGACTGACATTGCAATAGGTTAGTTTTAGTCACACACACACACACACACAAACACACACACACACATCTCTTTCCACCAAACCTCTTTGAAAGTTTCAGATTTCAGTTAAATGTTATAATGAAAATAAATAAATAAATAAATAAATAATGATACAATGAAAAAATATGAAGTTAGTTTCAGCTTGTCATGCTTTGAAGGGATGCAGCCAGGCAGAGCCAAGTGCAGGATAAAAAACAGTCCTTGTGTTTATTAACTAAAAGTAACACAAACCACACAACTGAACAAACAACATGAAATAAACAAAACTCAAATACTTGAAGGCATCACTGAAAACAAAGAAACCTAACCTAGAAAACCTAATACAAACTCAAGGAACCAAAGACAGACACGAGAGGGAAGGTACAAATAACGCATTAGGAGCAAATTGGAAACAAATTGGAGGCAAAGTACACTTTTTGTGAGAAGAATCTCTCACTCTACTCACATATGCCTGTTAATACAAGGTCTGAGAAATGATCATGATACAGATGTCAGTTAATATTATTCTAAATCAAGGAGCACAAGGGGAGCATAGGGCTGTAAAATATCAGGGCTTCAGATCAATTAGGTTTTCCTGTTAAGATTTATATTATTAGCAACAACCATCATTGCTTACTGCTTATCAGTAATCAGGGTAAAAATCTATAATTTCACATACCAACTGTCCAAAAATTGCTCTCTAATGATTATTTGTGGCTCTAATTGAATGCAGTCACACTGGTTATAAAGCTAATAAAATTCCCTTTGATCTGATATAAATATAAAAAAAATTGCTCTTTATTAAGTTGACCATCTGCCCATGTAATTACCAGTGCCATGTGTTTATTTTGCAACATCCTGTGTATTGCGTGTTCCCGAGTGTCACGCCTGACACGCATGAGGCTTGAGGTCAAATGCGAACCATTTTGGGTTCATTAATACTAATACTAATGATAATGGGGCATGGTGGCTTGGTGGCTAACACGTTTGCCTCACACCTCCAGGGTTGGGGGCTCGATTCCCACCTCTGCCGTGTGTGGGGAGTTTGCATGTTCTCCCTCGGGGGTTTCCTCTGGGTTTTCTCCCCTGGTCCAAAGACATGCATTGTAGGTTGATTGAGGACAATCTCTAAATTGTCCATAGTGTGTGATTGCGAGAGTGTGTGTGTGCCCTGCGATGGGTTGGCACTCCATCCAGGGTGTATCCTGCCTTGATGCCCAGTGACACCGGAGATAGGCACAGGCTCCTCGAGAATAGATCGGATAAGCAGTAGACAATGTATGAAGGAATAATACTAATGAGGTGACATTCACTATATTTCACTATTTCTATAGGTGCAAACTTCATTTTCATATGACCACCCTACCCTGAGAAATTAGTTCCCAGGTTCATCCCAAAATATTTGCACTTCCTGACGTGCTACAGCCAAAACCGTTATATATTCTGAAAGCAGAGATAACTTTCTTTTGATGTAAAAATAAATTTTTTTAGAAATGAACGCTTTGCAACTCGCATTCACATCTAAAGCCACACTTCCAATCTTTTGACCCTGCGTGGTGGCCTCGATTAGCAAGAGTCAAGAAGCCATTTTGTGTAAGCTACTTTGCTGACATAGGCAATAAATCCATTCGTTGAATAGGGGAAATTAAAAAAAGAATAATAATAAAAAAAATTTAAAATTTCAGTTAATTAATTTTTCAACTACATTGCAACATGATTTTAGTGAAAATGTGCATTAATTATCAGATTTATTAAAAATTTCAGTTGTAAAAAGTATTTACAATATTTTACAAGACACTTTTATAAATTTTTTATGTGCTGTAATGTTTTACATTTTGAAAATGGTCTAGATGAATGGTCATTGGAGAAAATAAAAAATAAAACGTACTGACTTTCTACTTAAAATCACTTGTATAGAGTGGTTAAAAAATGACATTAAATTTGAATTCTTCAGAAAAAAATCATTGGAATGCAAAGTTTGAAGGCAATACCTCTTCTAGATCAACAGTTATAGAAATTTAAAGGCAATTTTTTGCCAACTCAGGTCTGCGAAATCTGCATTACGCAAAGGCATTTATATAGAGCAGAGAAATTCTCCAAAACATTCATATCCATTTTTCCCCAATTTCAAATGCTCATAACTTTTGATCTACAAGAGATATTTTCAAAATTCTCAATAGGATCTTTGAGAAACAACCATTAAAACATTTTACTATGTAGATGTTGAAATGACACATTTGTGTGTGTGTGTGTGTGTGTGTGTGTGTGTGTGTGTGTGTGTGTGTTTGTGTCAGTGTTTACAGGGTACAGGTATTTGTGCATGGACACTACACAAGAAAATGGACCCTTATATAAAGACAGGGTCTGTAGCTTGTAAACTGTTTCCTACATAAAGTGCTTAAAAATGAAAATATGTACATCATGCCAGAAGAAAATATTAAGTAGTACAGTGGGACAGTCTGACTTGGTAACTCATACAGAATAAGAAATGTGTGCTGGACACGCCTGTTGTAACATCCAGGCCGCCTGCCCCCGTGGGGCTCGAACCTGGATGTCCTTGGTAACCTTGTACACCCGCACACCATGGGAACAGACCCATGCGCAGGATTAAACAAAGTGCTGCTTTATTAAAAGCGGTAAGACAAGACTAGAGTGAAACGTAAGACAAAACTAAACATGAAAAACAAAACACGAACAGTCCGTCATACAGACCGATAAACGTGGAAACATGGAAACAAATAACAAACATGAAAACAAACAAACAAACAATGACTAGCAAAGGACAGGCACACAAGGGCTTACATATATAGGGCAAAACATTAGGGGTAAATGGGAAACAGGTGACAAGGTGGGAAGGCAGAACAATAGAAAGGGCATGGCACAAAGTACAAGGGAAAATAAACAGTAAAGCAGGCTCCGCCGATTCACCTGCCAGCACCCCCTCCAGTGGTCTGGCAGGGAACTGTCCCAGTGATTCCTGACACCTGTGTCCTGGGAATCAGTTTTAAACAAATGACAAGTGAGGATCTAAGCAGATTCACTTTAACAGAAACTTGCTGCTCTACAGATTCAGAGGAAAAAAAGTTCAAATTCAGTGCAGTCAATATTTCAGTATTTAGTAACTAATGCTTTGGTGTGTGATGGGCAATTACATTCATATTCATATTCATAATCATGTAATCATATTCTGCTTTACATAAAAAAAACTATGAAAAAGAGTTTCTATATGCCTATGGTACCTATATACCAACCTATATAAGGGTTGCTATATATGCTGCTGCTCAAGAGTTACTGATTTTGTTAGCTTACTTAGCTAACTAAAGCATAACTAGCCATGCATGACATAATTAAGATAATGACAGATTTATTCACATACACAATAAAGTCCGTCATTGTTGCAAGCTAATATTAGATTTCATATTAAAGAAAATCGCCATTATGATTATCACAGGATGTTCTCACTTCTATGTTTTCGCAAATATGATGTTGAATTCTTGTAAGATCTAATCGTATGTTACTGAGGCAGAGCAGGTATCTGAATATGAAAGAGTCTTTCATCCTGCAGGTCAGGTCATGGGGGTGCAGGTGGCAGGATGGGGTCAGGGTTTTCCTCCATCGTAGGCTACAGTATTTCAGGCTATGACACTGCAGTTTAAATGCTCTACCAAACCATTTGCACTTGCTGCACTTAATGAAACCAAAAAGATACGTTGGTTCAAAATTAATGCGTGTGCTGTTGCTTGGTTTGCTGTGCTGTAACTGGACAACAGCTTTTCTTTAATACAAGTAACGAGAGATGTGGGATAATGTAGTTGAGTACATTATCTAGCTATGAGAATTATATAAACTGTTTGTATACAAGTCATCTCACGAATTAAGTATGATATGTTACTTCAAAATGTAGTGAAGTGAAAGTAAAAAGTCTCAAAAAATGTTTATACTTAAATAGTAAATTACAGAAAAGGATACTTAAGTACAGTAACGAATTGCATTTACTTCGTTACTGCCCACCACTGGTGACAGGACACATGACATAACCACATGACATTCCACAATGTATAACAATACACCTGCCACCTCCCTCTGGTGATCTGGCAGTGAATTGTCCCAGTAGTTCTTGACACACTTGAAACATTTGCATGCACGTGAACAGTCCTTTCAATGTGTCATTACTTAATTGTGGTTACAAGTGTACAAGTGGAAAATAGCGGAAAATGAGCTAAAACCACCAACAAGTATGTGGTGCAGAAGGAGGAAAAAATGCACAATATTTCACACAACCTGAACAATTGTCACGGTTGGCAAAGTTCCTCGTTGGGCCATTTGGGGGCTTTCAGCAGGGGTTTGTTTTGTTTGTTTGTTTGTGCCATGTGTTTGTTTTAGCCCCACCTGATCCTTAATGTGTTCCCGGCTCTGTTCACCTGTTCCTCATGTTCTCCTGATTATGCCTCTTATTTATAGTGGTTTCTGTGCTTGTGGTTTTTGCTAGTCCTCGTCTTTAATGTCGTCTTTGATGTGAGTTTTGTTCTGTGTTTGGTTTTCTTCCCCTGTGTATAAGTGTTCCTTTTTTGAATAAACCCCTGTTTGATGTCTATCCCCGCGTATGGGTATGCTCCGTCTTGCCTGGTACCACCGGTACGTGACAATAATAGTCACAACCTGAATAAGTCATAAAATTACGTATCCATGAAACTGTCAAAAATTTGACAAAGACTAGATGCAAGTTTCTGGTTTTATTAAAACTAATGTAAAAGACTGTGTCACTCTCAAAGGTTGCCTCAGAAATGAGTACATAGAAGGCTAGCTTGGGACGAGTCTCAAGGGAATGACAATTGCCAAAGACACAGAGACCACCTCTTTCCATGGTTTAAGGCAACTGAGGTGGTATATCTGCTGCTCCTCATCTCTCTCTCCATTTCACCTCACGGTCAATGTCCCCAGTTGCTGTTTGACCTTGAAGGGCCCTTGCCACTTGGCAAGTAATTTAGAGCTTGACGTGTGTATTAATTTGAGGACTTTATCTCCCTGTGAAAACTCATGTAGGTGAGTACCCCATTATACAGCCGAGATTCATATTATTAAGGGTTTGAAAAAACTGCTCAACCAGGCAATCTGTCTGAGTATGCTGGTATGAAAAATGTCTCTGCAACACTGTATACTGAGATGCTGTGACAATGCACAGCGCTGGGGTATCACATTGTGTAGTCTACCAAGAGCAAGACAAAGTGATGTCCTTGTGCAATGCAATCTAATGGCTTGATGAGGTCTATAATAATTCTTTCAAAGGTGACCTCAATTGATAGAAGAGGTTGCAATGGCATTTTTAGGGTTGATGGCAGATTCACCACCTGACATTGGCAATATGCTGCACGCCACCTGTGAACATTGTCGTGAATGCTAAGCCTATAGAAATAGGTCATGAGATGGTTTAGTGTTTTGTCCTGACCTACATGCCCTGCCATCAGATTATGATGAGCTGCCTGGAATAACACTTATTACAGGTTCTTTGGAATTAATATCTGTGCCGTTTCTTTTGTTTGTTTGGTTGGTAGGTTGTCCCATATCACTCAGTATAATCTATCTTTAATAATCAAAAAATAGTGGAAGGAGAGTACAATGTTGGGATAACCCACTGATCATCAATTACTTTCACTTTCAGGAGTCATCCACAAACATTCCCCTTTAACAGCAACTGAAATGGTGACCAATTTGTTTGCAAAGTCAGTGGTCAGGTGGGGTGGCTCCCTCTATTTTATGCTTTTTTATTTTATTAACTGAATTGTAATGACCACTAAGAAATTTCATGCACACATGCTTACTTTCAAACAGGTATAGGTAAATTGAATTTTGATTACAGCCTGAATCCACCAATACATGGTATGTACCTCTTGAATGCTCCCTGATATATGGTCTATGCCAGCTCAACTGGGGTGGCCTGTGGTGCATGGGGCACCAAGACCAATGCCCACATCTCTATTATGTGTCATTGGTCATGGTTTCATGGTTTCAGGGGCCTGGTTTCAGGGGAAATGGCCCTGTTTTTGTGGTGCAAGGACAGGGGTAAATGAGTTGAGGAATTATTTAAGGGGAGGAGTGGGATTATAAAAGGTGATATTCATTAGTAAACAGATGACTGTGTGCTAGGCTAGATCATGTGATGATGCTGTGAACTGAGAATCATGGGAGTTGAAGTAACTTCAAAAAGTCAAGTCAAGAAGCTTTGTCATTTTAACCACATATAGCTGACGCGGTACATAGTGAAATGAAACAACGTTTCTCGTGGACCCTGGTGCTACATAGAACACATACAACATATAGCTACAAAACAGAAACAACCACACAGAGCTAGGGACAGAAAGTAGTTGTCCTAGCTACATAAAGTGAAACATGTGCAACCAGGTGACAGTACAAGACAGAAGACAGTGCAGAAACAGAAAATACAAAAAACAACACAAGACAGTACATAGCGCAGAAGAAAATGTGGAACAAAATAAAATTAGAAAAACTAGAGAAAATGTAAAACCAGTGGTATCTTAATACATATATGTTTGTAATATTGTGTATATAGCAGCAGCAGTAGGTGACAGTATGTGTGCAAAAATAACAGTAGCAGCAGTTGGATTAGTGCAAATACAAAATGTAAACATTCATAGTGTGAGTAAAGTTACAGATGTATGTGCTGAATCTCACACAGTTGACACAGGTCAGTTGACACAGGTGTGTGTGTGTGTGTGTGTGTGAGTTGATACAGTTTCAGTTCTGGATGTTGAGGAGCCTGATGGCTTGAGGAAAGAAACTTTTACACAGTCAGGTTGTGAGGGCCCGAATGCTTTGGTACTTCTTTCCAGATGGCAGGAGGGTGAAGAGTGTGTGTGAGGGGTGTGTGGTGTCATCCACAATGCTGTTGGCTTTGAGGATGCAGCGTGTGTTGTAAATGTCCATGATAGAGGGGAGAGAGACTCCAATGATCTTTTCAGCTGTCCTCACTATCCACTGCAGGGTCTTGAGATACGGGACTGTGCAATTCCCAAATCAGGCCATGATGCAGCTGCTCAGGATGCTCTCGATGGTCCCTCTGTAGAACATGGTCAGAATGGGGGGACAGAGATGGGCTTTACTCAGCCTCTGCAGGAAGTAGAGATGCTGCTGGCCTTTCTTGGGGATGTAGCTGGTGTTGAGTGACCAGGTGAAGTTCTCCACCAGATGAACACCAAGGAATTGGTGCTCTTGATGATCTCCACAGAGAATCCATCGGTGTACAGTGGAGAATGTGCTCTCCTAAAGCCAACAACCATCTCTTTAGTTTTGTCAACGTTCAAAGACAGGTTGTTGGCTTTACACCAGGCTGTTAGCTGCTGTACACTGACTCATCGTTCTTGCTGATGAGACCCACCACGATCGTGTCATCGGCAAACTTGATGATGAGGATCAAGCTGTGCAGTGCTGCACAGTCGTGAGTCAGCAGAGTGAACAGCAGTGGGCTGAGCACACAGTCCTGAGGGGCCGCAGTGCTCAGTGTGGTGGTGTTGGACTGACTGAGGTCTCCCAGTCAGGAAGTCCAGGATCCAGTTGCAGAAGGAGGTGTTTAGGCTCAGCAGGCTCAGCTTCTCAATCAGGTGCTGAGGGATGATTGTATTGAATGCTGAACTAAAGTGTAGATAGACAGAGCACTTGGTCATTAGGAGGAGGGATGGTCTTCCTCACCGCTACGTTGTTCTGTACAAACCTAGAGTAGAAGTTGTGCAGAGCATCTGGGAGGCATCACTATCAAAGGCAGGTGTTGTTGTCTTGTAGTTTGTGATTGCCTGTAAGCCCTGCCACATGCGCCAGGAGTCTCCCTGTCCTGAAAGTGGTCGTGGATTCTCTGGGAATTTGCGGCTCAGGACAGTTGGACCCTTGCTGTTTTTAAGGCCATCTTGTCCCCTGCTCTGAAAGTGGAGTCTGTAGACTTCAGTAGCGCACACACTTTTGCATTCATCCACAGTTTCTGGTTGGGGCGTGTGGTGATTCTCTTGGAGATGGTCACATCATCGATGCACTTGCTAATGTATCTGGTCACTGATGCCATGTACTCCTCCAAGTTGAGTCACAGTTTGTTGCATCCTCCCTGAACATATACCAGTCAGTGCACTCAAAACACTCCTAAAAAGCAGAGGTGGCTCCTGCTGGCCAGGTTTTCACCTTTTTCAGAACCGGTTCAGATCGTCTGACGAGCGGCCTGTATGCTGAAATTAGCATAACAGAGATGTGGTCTGAGTAGCCAAGGTGGAGGCGGGTCTCTGCACGGTATGCCCTGGGAACGTTTGTGTAAACAAGATCCAGCGTGTTCATCCCTCTCATCGCAAAGTCCACATGCTGATGAAATTTAGGGAGCACTGTTTTGAGATTCGCATGGTTGAAATCTCCAGCGATAATAAACAGACCGTCGGGTGAGCATTCTGCAGATCGCTAATAGCCACATAGAGTTCATATAGTGCCTCATTAGCATTAGTGTTGGTGGGAATGTACACTCCGAAAATGAAAGCAGTGGTGAATTCACATGGTAAACAAAATGATCTGCATCTAACAGCCATGAACTCCACTGGCAATGAACAGTAGCTAGAAACAAGCACAGAGTTCTTGCACCATTCCATGTTAATGTAAACACACACACACCACCAGCATGAGTCTTACCACACAGAGCTGCATTTCTGTTGACACAAAACAAGGTGAGCCTGGCTAGCTGAATGGTGGTGCTGCATTACTCTTTTTTTTTTCAAAATGCCTGTCTTGCCTAGTTATACATATACAGTACATCTACATGACATTTTAATGTGTTGTAGCAATGGCACAATCTGCAACACATAACTCACAATGTGGTGTAATGATAATTCAAATATTATATTTTTGTATGGGCCAAATTATCATTAAAATTGCACATAAACATTTGCAAGTGCATTACAGATTAAAGTTTTAAACTGAATACAGTTGTTATGGCACTGTTCTAAGACTCCAAATTTCTGACTGTTATCTGTAATAATTATTGGCTTATAGTCCTAAACTGTGAAATATTTGAATTCATTGTTATGTCACTTTCTGTCAGTGGGTGCAGACCAGCATGCACAAAACTCATCTAAGTGACTATGGGAATGTGTAAATGATCTAACAGAAGGTTTGTTGAATCTGACAAAATTCACTAAATTGACTACTTTCCATCTGTTCCTTTCATCAGACCTTCAAATGGACAGAGAGACGAAGATGAAATGTCAAGAATGACAATTCTTTAGTGAACGCTATGCATGACTGAGAGAGAAAGTGATTTTCCTGTATAAAAATTAAAATTTTCATTTTTGTGCAGTGCACCATGCTGAAATTACATAGCCTTAATTGTCAGATTGTAAAAAGTCTGCCACAATGAAGGTATACTGCAGAGGCTAATTACATACATACTGTAGAGTTTGAATCTGCATGTGCTTCATTATACTTGCAAGATTTATAAGCCTGGTGCAGATTGTTAATCTCATTTGAAACTATTCAGTGTGCTGCAAGAACTGCACAAGCCAATGTATGAACATAAAATAAATGGCAAACAACTACTAAGGCTGAAAGCATTCCTTCGCTATGAGAATTATATAAACTGTTTGTATACAAGTGATCTCACAAATTAAGGTTGTTGTGCCTGTATGTTGTTCATCTTGTAGAGTTGGTTAAGAACATCAATCAGGACAAGAATCTGGCCATGCAGCACTATGTTGAGGAATACCATGAGCAGGTCAACCAAATGGCCTCCCATTTAACACACTCCCAATCTGAGGAAACAACTCACAAAGAAACACATCATTCTGCAAAACAAGGTAAGGAATTATGCAGTATATTGCATCAGTAATGTTTTTGCTGCTTTTAACTGCTTTAAAACAAGTTTTAAAAATTTACATAGAATCTCAACATCTGGACAGAATTAGCATAAAAACGACATATAAAGACTAATGTGAATTTTGATCTCAAAAAGTGAATTGTGTAAATGGGATGTTAGCCATGAAGGGCAAAGCCCCTAATAAAGAGTCAACTCAAAACAAAAACAAAATAATTAAAAAAAGACTTGAAAAAAACAAAGATTTAGCTTGGATATAAAAATAATAAAATACAGAAATAAACAATGTTAATGTTAAAAACCTTTAATGGTTAAGAAAAGGCCAGAAAAAACAATCAACTTTAAATAAGATCTTGCATACAAAAAGAGAATTCTTTCTGAGAATGGTTGCAAGCTAAAGACAATAGCCCCAACCTTCAGATGGAATCTACAGTAAATCAGATCATAATTTCCACTCTATGCAGTCATGGGATTCTAATTCCACTCATCATCAGCACCATTACAGTGCCACATTTGTCAAAAACTAAACACAGTGCATTACCACAAGCACCTCATACCTGCTGTCAGTGGTACAATAGTGCCAAGCATGGTGGTGGAGGGATCGGATGATGATTTGGGCCTGTTTTGCAGCCATAGGACCTGGGAAATTTGCAGTCACTGAGACAACAATGAATGCTACTTTATACCATTCATTCACTGTCTACCGCTTAACCGATCTATTCTTGGGTCACGGGGAGCCTGTGCCTATCTCAGGTGTCATTGGGCATCAAGGCATGATTCACCCTGGACAGAGTGCCAACCCATCGCAGGACACACACACACACACGGACACACACACGGACACACGCACACACACACGCACGCACGCACGCACACACACACACACACACACAGATACAGACACGCTCACACACACGCACACACACACGCACACACACACACGGACACACACACACGGACACACACACACACACGCACACACACACACACGCACACACACACGCACACACGCACACACACACACACACACACTACGCCCAATTTAGAGATGCCAATCAACCTACAATGCATGTTTTTGGACCGGGGGAAACCCCCAGGGCACAGGGAGAACATGCAAACTCCACACACACAAGGCGAAGGCAGGAATCGAACCCCCAACCCTGGAGGTGTGAGGCAAACGTACTAGCCACCAATCCACCGTGCCCCCCTACTTTATACCAAAGTTTTCTTTATACCAAAGTAAGACAAATATGAGAACAATAAAAATATCAAATCTAAACTTCTGTAGTTTATGGTACAATTTGAACTGTTTTATTGGCTGCTACATTTTACTCATCTGGGAGAATCTGCCACAGTTCTTCTGGATTTTTTGACTGTCACACTTGCTTCTGTTGTTTACACTCAAAAACAGCCTTCATCCTTTTTTTGGTCTAAAGATCATGAAAATGATATATTTAGATTCACTTAAGCATACCATGTTGAATAACCAATTTTACTATTCCGGCCATTTTGGGCATCAGCCATTTTGAAAGATGTGTGTTAAGATGCTGTATTTTAAGGGAAAACTCTGGAAGTGTTATGCATATAAAGTATGTGGGCAGCACCACCTTGTGGTTAAAAAAATATTGTATTATTGTTTGGCCAGCATAGAGATTATTCTTTGTCCCGCTGCTGAGAGCATGGGATAGGACTTCTTTGCAGCTCATCACTTTCCTTGGAAGACCATGTTTATCATGTCTTTAGGGCCTAATGAGAACCTTATAATGTTTTTTGGCCTAATCAATGCCCGATGGTTTTCTGTACTTCATAAATGAGGCCCTCCATGAGATGCTGAACCGCTATTCATTCAATAGTTTTAATGACATCTCGAACTTAAGCAACTCATCAAAGAAGCATGCAGTACATGTTTACCAGCTCTGCCTTTAGAAACAATGATATGTCAAGCTCAAGAAGTCACAGTTTCTCTTTCCTGGGACTTGTCATTGTCCCTGCATGGGTGTTTCACAGAAATGAGGAAGTGGGAGGCAGACAAGATCTCCGATTCACACACTGCTTTATTTATACCTTGGTTTTTATGCACACCCATGCACACCCACTCATACACATGGTTCTGTATGCCCCCACTCACTCACTCACTCACTCACTCACTCACTCACTCACTCACTCACTCTCTCATTCACTCGCTTTCTCTCTCACTCTCTCTCGCTGTCCTTAAATCTTCTCCAGCACTCACTGTTGGGAGAGCAAACACATCGCTAGTGAAATTAATCACAAGTGTGTGAAGCTTACTGCTTGTTCACCCGGACTCCACCCTCCATTTTACAAATCAGCATTCGGACATGCCCCTACCACCACGGTCATATCTAGTGAGGGGTAGAGTATGGACCTAATTAATGCTAGAGCTGCCAGAATGGCCCCAGACCACCTTGGTACAAACTGTTGAGCTTTACCAATTTCTATCGACATTTCATTAAGAATTTCAGTACGCTGGCCACCCCATTTTGCACTCTGATCAAGAAAGCCCAGGGCAGATTTACATGGATAAGGAGTCTTTGAGTATATAGTGTTGCACATTAAGTCTATGGCTGAACCCTTAATCAGAAGTGGATTATTCCATTTGGCAGTCTGATGGTATTCAGGTAAAAACACTTTCTGGGCTTGACAGCATAGCTTCTCAGGCTGCAGTATCTCCTGTCAGAGCACAGGAGGGATAACAGGTAGTGACAGGGGTGAGAGGAGACACTGATGATGCTGGTGGATTTTGACAGGTAGCATTTCTGGGCCAGGTGCTCAGTAGGTGGCAGTGTGGACCCAGTAACTCTTTCAGATGCCCTTACCTCTCTCTTCAGAGCCATTTTGTCTGCGGAATTACAGTACTCATGCCAAAGAAGAAAGCCACTTGTTAGAACAATCTTTGTGGTGCCTCTCTGTGTGCCTTCTCCCCACAGTCCTGGGTGGTAGGCCAATTGAAGTGGGTCAAGTGAAGGAGGCAGGACAAATGTGATGTGATCCTTGAACATGCAGCCAGGTATCTTGTCAGGGCCTGTACCTTTTTGTGGATTAATTTTCCTTAGCATTCTGGCAGACATCAGCTGGGTCAAGACTTGGCACCTGGCTAGAATGTTGTGGAGTGGCTTTCATTAGTGGTGTATTGTTAAGTGCCCAAAGCCAACTAAAGTGATTGTTAAGGTTATTTAGGAAATCACTGCTGTTGTCACAGAGGGACTGGGGAGCAGTCTTGTAATCTGTGGTAGATTGAATTCTGTGCCACAGTCTCTTGGTGTCTCTGTAGTCCCAGAAATGACTGAATTTTCTGTCCGTAGGCACTTTTTGCCATTTTGATAGTCTCATTTAGATTAGCTCTTGTTGACCTGAACGCAGTTATGCTGCCATATTGAAATGGATAATTCCTTGCTTTCAGCAGGGCTCAAACCTCAGTGGCCATCCGCAGTTTCTGATTTGCCCAGACTTAGTTCTTAGTGACACTCACATCAAGGCAAAAGCAAATGCAGAAAAATAGTCCAAAGGCAGTGGCAAAACATAAATGATAAGCACAAACCTACGGCTGCAACAAACACAAACACTAGCCTCAATATTATGGTAGGAAAGACACATACACGCAAGAATGACAACAAGAACAAGAAGAGTGAAGTTTCTGTAGATGAAAGTCAGGATGCCATAGGTAGAGTTAGCTATCCCCCAGTTCTGGAACCTAAGAAAAGCTATATTTTAAGGCATGTGAAATTACCTAGGCCTTAAGGGGTGCCATCAACACTGGTTAGGTGTATAGTGGGGGTGTCAGACATAACATGCCATTGTAAAATTCTATAAAACATGTCTCAATGTGTTTTATTCCTCTTATACACAGCAATTTTTGATTTTATTATTTAAAGGACCTTATTTCAAAGTTTTTAATTAAACCTATAGTTGTATTTAATGTTATGGATCATCTGTGAAACAAGTCCACTAATAACAGTTGTAAACGTTTCTTTGTGCTAATTTTTTTTTGTTTTTGTTGTTATTGCTGTTACAGTGAGGAGCTTGTCCTGGAAGGATTTGGACCTGGTGGTGGAGTGGCAACCCACACCACCATATTCGTACCACATGCTGGATGGTGCCTGGCCTCTGTTAATTGGCCTCATCTTTGGAGTTGGTGGTGCACTGCTCTTAGGCATACCATTATTGCTCTTTATCTTAGGTCTATCACTATGTCATCTTTCTGGTCAATCTTAATCTAATCTATAATCTCAGCACTAAATACACCATCATTCCTTTCACCTTGATCAAGGTAGATGCTAGGCTTACTAAAGATTCCAGTAATACAAGAAATGGCAAGTGAAAAGAAAAAGAAGCCTACAATTTTCATAACATACAATTAATATAAAAAGTCTACACATGCCAAAATGGCAGGATTTGTGATGTAGAAAAATCAAGATAAATCAGATCAGCTCATCATTCAAGTTTTTCCATCCTCTGTGTAATCATATAGTAACCAAGTTGCATAAGAGTGCCCACCCCTATACTAATGCTCTGTTAGACCTCTTATGACCCAATCTAGGTTAGGCCGCACAGAGTGATTAGCTATGGATTCAGTGACGATACCTTTACTGGGGGTTAGGGAAGACAGAAAACAAGAGGATTGCCAGAAGTGCTGGTATATTGGGAATAAGACTATATATACATATAAGCTATACAATGGCTTCTCCATCAGGGTGAGCCAAGGCCAAAATAATAAAGAAAAGAGTCCTTACCTGAAATTAAAGCAAAAGAAAAATACAGTGGCTTACCTAACTCGCTACACATAAACAGAGGTAAATAGCCCACTCCCAAAGAAAATGGCAGCCACACCCCTACAGCCAGTGAACAAGTGAACAGAATATACAGTGAACAACATATAGAGAGAGTGAACACACACGCAGCCAACAAGTCCAAATGGGAAAGCCAAGCTCAGAGTCAGGGAAAACAGGTCACGCAAACACAAGTCAAAACCAGAAACTCAACACAATAATCACTAATACAACCAATCTACTAGAACTGCAAACACATCACTTTAAACACCCTCCACATTTCTTCTCTTCTTCTTCCTTAAACATGAGCACCAGTGGTGATGTCATCGAGGTGGAAGCGGAATCAGGGCAAGCAAGGGCAGGCCAGAAACTCTGTCTAGGAATCGGACCTGCACACAAACATTGCACAAAGAACACATAAAAACAGACATTCAAAATGTTGAATGGCTAATAGCAAGGCAAGTGCTTCTTTTTCAATTGTGCTGTAGTTAAGCTGGTGTTTTAAAAAATTCTTGGAAAAATAACAAACTGGGTGTTCTATTCCAAGGTCATCATCTTGCAGAAGTAGCGTTGCTGCCCCTGTGCCACTAGCATCAACTTCCAACTTAAAGGGTCTGCTCAACTGGAGAGTTAGTCAGAAGAATTTTAACTGACTCAAGGGTAGACTGACATTCTGGGGTCCACTTGAATGGTACATTCTTGCATAACAGGTTAGCTAGGGGTAAAAACTTTTGAGCTTATTAGACATTTTGGAACAAGAATCAGCATGGTATCTTGCACTATAACTTATACAGTATGACTTGCCAATATTTCCCCACTCTGTCTTGCAAACACATTTTAGATCCATCAAATTGTAAGGCCATCTTTTGTGTACAACCCACTTCAGGTAACCTTAAGCCATTCATTAGTTGATTTGGATGTATGCTTTTTGGGTCTTTGTCATTCTGAAAGGTTATAAGCTCTTTTACCTGGTCTTCAGCTTACTAGTAGACAACTAGAAGTTCAACTGTTTTTTGAGGGGTTTTTTTCTATTTATATAAAAGCTACAGTTCTGGCTCAAGAAAAGCAGCCCAAAAGTATGATGCTGCTACCACCATGCTGCACTATAGGTATGGTGTTCTTTTGGTGATGTGTATTTTTTGCAACAGACATGAATTTTGGATTTATGGAATTATTATACCTTTTGGATTTGGTCTCATTGGTCCATTACACATTTTGCCACAAGGTTTTGGGTTATTTAGTTTCACAAAGTTGTATTTTGTAAGAAAGGGTTTTTGTCTAGCCACCCTACCCCACAGCCCAGACATATGAAGTATGAGAGATATACTTTTTTCAGACCATGGTTTCATTAGTCAGATAAAAACAAAAAGATGTGAAGATCCTACAGAAACACCTGATGATTATTTGATGACAGCTGTATAGTAATTACTTTTGAGCATGGGATTAAACATCATTCTGATCACAGCCACATCCCCAATTATAAAAGAGTTTATACAGTTATGCAACCATGTTATTGAAACTTTTTAATTTTTCTATTTGTTCCTAACTTATTTTAATACATTGTAATTTCAACATATAACAGGTTTTTTAACATAATTGTAACTGGGGTGTCTATATTGTATCTATCCATTTTACCTGTTCTGTACCTACCACTATTTTGAATGTAATTCTGTGTTTTTAAATTGAGCTAAAGTTGCACATTAAACATTTTAAATACATTTGAAATCATCATAAATAAAAACCCAGTTGTACAAACTTTGTGTCCTTATACAGCTAAAGTTATTTATAATGGCGTCTTCCACTACAATCCCAGCTAATACTCTTCATCAATATTATACACAGGAAATTATCGAAGTGCACGGGATTTTTTGCCAATCTGCAGGACAGTTGTGTAAGAATTCAGCATCTCTGGTAAGAGACAGGCTGCATGCTGGAACTAACCCTTTTTTCCTGTCTGGTGTGGAGAAAAAACTAATTATCCAGCCTAGCTTGTTGTCCCTTGAGTGTGCCCATAACCCCTGAAGCAATGCACTGGTTTAATAACAATGACAACAGACAATGCAACCTGCACAATAGCACTCAGAAAGTGACACAAAACACTGCTCAGGTAGAGAAGAGCATACTGAGCATTAAAATGTAATAATGTGTAGGATCAACAATCCTAAACCTGTTAAATTCTTTAAATAGTCCAAACTTCCAGAAATAATGTAAATATTCTTATGTCTCTCTACAAACCCGATTCCAAAAAAGTTGGGACACTGTACAAATTGTGAATAAAAACAGAATGCAATGATGTGGAAGTTTCAAATTTCAATATTTTATTCAGAATACAACATAGATGACATATCAAATGTTTAAACTGAGAAAATGGATAATTTTAAGGGAAAAATAAGTTGATTTTAAATTTCATGGCATCAACACATCTCAAAAAAGTTGGGACAAGGCCATGTTTACCACTGTGTGGCATCCCCTCTTCTTTTTATAACAGTCTGCAAACATCTGGGGACTGAGGAGACAAGTTGCTCAAGTTTAGGAATAGGAGTGTTGTCCCATTCTTGTCTAATACAGGCTTCTAGTTGTTCAACTGTCTTAGGTCTTCTTTGTCGCATCTTCCTCTTTATGATGCGCCAAATGTTTTTTATGGGTGAAAGATCTGGACTGCAGGCTGGCCATTTCAGTACCCGGATACTTCTTCTACGCAGCCATGATGTTGTAATTGATGCAGTATGTGGTCTGACATTGTCATGTTGGAAAATGCAAGGTCTTCCCTGAAAGAGACGACGTCTGGATGGGAGCATATGTTGTTCTAGAACTTGGATATACCTTTCATCATTGATGGTGCCTTTCCAGATGTGTAAGCTGCCCCTGCCACACGCACTCATGCAACCCCATACCATCAGAGATGCAGGCTTCTGAACTGAGCGCTGATAACAACTTGGGTTGTCTTTGTCCTCTTTAGTCCGGATGACATGGCGTCCCAGTTTTCCAAAAAGAACTTCAAATTTTGATTCGTCTGACCACAGAACAGTTTTCCACTTTGCCACAGTTCATTTTAAATGAGCCTTGGCCCAGAGAAAACGCCTGCGTTTCTGGATCATGTTTAGATATGGCTTCTTTTTTGACCTATAGAGTTTTAGCCGGCAACGGCAAATGGCACGGTGGATTGTGTTCACCGACAATGTTTTCTGGAAGTATTCCTGAGCCCATGTTGTGATTTCCATTGCAGTAGCATTCCGGTATGTGATGCAGTGCCGTCTAAGGGCCCGAAGATCACGGGCATCCAGTATGGTTTTCCGGCCTTGACCCTTACGCACAGAGATTGTTCCAGATTCTCTGAATCTTTGGATGATATTATGCACTGTAGATGATGATCACTTCAAACTCTTTGCAATTTTTCTCTGAGAAAACTCCTTTCTGATATTGCTTCACTATTTTTCACCGCAGCATTGGGGGAATTGGTGATCCTTTGCCCATCTTGACTTCTGAGAGACACTGCCACTCTGAGAGGCTCTTTTTATACCCAATCATGTTGCCAATTGACCTAATAAGTTGCAAATTGGTCCTCCAGCTGTTCCTTATATGTACATTTAACTTTTCCGCCCTCTTATTGCTACCTGTCCCAACTTTTTTGGAATGTGTAGCTCTCATGAAATCCAAAATGAGCCAATATTTGGCATGACATTTCAAAATATCTCACTTTCAACATTTGATATGTTATCTATATTCTATTGTGAATAAAATATAAGTTTATGAGATTTGTAAATTATTGCATTCCTTTTTTATTCACAATTTGTACAGTGTCCCAACTTTTTTGGAATCGGGTTTGTATAATTTGTATTTATTCTATAATTGAACTAATTATTTCATTACACAAATCTAGCCTAATATGCTAAAGATTAATGGTGCTAAGCAGCAATTAGAGGCAATTAGATAATAGATCTTCATCTAAACAAATTTCAGTGTGGTAGAGGGTAGAACTGGACATTCAGAAGACTGATAGGCCAAGAGGGCCTGCCATATGGAAAACTTTACCTGTGAAAACTGCTGCTTGGACTTTTGTCTTATCACCACATGTAGAGAATACACACTACTGATTCACAGTTTGTTTAGAAGGTTAGTAGATTTAATCCAGGATTTAATCAAGGAATGTCTATACAGTATGATCACAAAGAATTTTATGCTGGCTACATAACATTTTTTTTACTGCGTAATTCTGCTCACATTATTATACTGTACAATATATGAGCCATGTGTCATGAAGTTGAAAAATAATTCTGAATATTTGTAATAGATAGATAGATAGATAGATAGATAGATAGATAGATAGATAGATAGATAGATAGATAGATAGATAGATAGATAGATAGATAGATAGATAGATAGATAGATAGATAAAATTAAAAAATAAAGCTTTACATCATTAGAATTGGGTTTGCCAACTCAGGCCAACAGTTGATGCATCTCAGGATGAGTTCTATTTTGTGATCATTTAAACAAATCATTTTGAAAATGAATGTTAGACATAATGGTTAAAACAGTAAACAGTGTATGACCCAGTAATGTACGTCACAAATGGCACAGATAGGTTCTGTCATTCATACAAAAGAAACAGGTGGATGTCTGTTTAATAGATATGCTGCTCTTTGCATATTACCAGGAGATTATCCATGCCTTCTGACTATTTGGTGAAACTAAATAAGAGTTTTTAATTTTGTTTTTAATTCATCAGACATTTCAGACACTACCATATATAGTCTGCGTGTCTGCAGTGTGTGCTCTTGTGTGTGCATGGGTGAATCCATCATCTTTTAATATATCTTTGTCTACAGTTTTCTATAAGCCAGACTGACCTAAACATGCTGATTTTCTTTGTACACATATGCACAGGCTGATGAATGCTTATCACGTGTGAATTACTAAGAACATTTGCGTTTTCATTTAGTGACACTAAAAGGTGAAACAACGCCTCATCTGATGAACTACATCTAAGGTTTTTAACCCTGTCTTTTATTTTATTTTTTTAAAGCCACAGTGCCATCCTGTGGTGACAGTTGATTACTAGAACTAGATGAGAAGCGTATGATGGCAAACAAAAAGAGGCTCTGCTCAGGCAGAACAGAATTAGAAAGAATTAGAAATGAGTTGCTATAGTGGACATAAAAGTTTCATTTAAATAAATATAATATAAAATCTGATAATATAAAGCAGATAACTGATATTGTATGTGTTGGTGTTGGCCAGGTTTATCCTGATGTTGCACATGTAATCACTGGAGAAAATGCACGCATACAGAATAAACATAAAAAGCATTAACATAGCTTAAGTTGACTCCTCATATCAGTGTGGAAATTAAATCTGCCCAAAAAAGAGGGAAATGCTAAAAGCAAATATCGTGACACACTCACACTCTCAAACTGTGTTGAATACATAAGGCATAAGAGAGGCTCTGATGCATGTATAATAATCTGTGCTGCTTAATGAACCAGACAGCAAGTACCATATGGATCTTTGTGGATGAAATTTGTCTGAATGAGATTATATATGATATGTCTATATGCTTATCACACATACCAATCATGTCCTAGCTTTCCACATCAATGCAATAAAGAAACTCACCCAGCTACATAATCAGCCTTGCAGTATACAAGAGTGTTATTTTGGTAATGTACTGAAATGGCACAGTGAGCTCTGACCTCTTCACATAGTTTATAATGAGCTCCCAAGGGAGTTATTGTGCAGTCCACACTTTTTACTTATATGTAACAGTGATATTAGATGGACATGACTCATTGGAATAAATCCTGTCAATTATTTTAATTAGATAAAAAGCCAAACAGGCCTACTGCAAAATGTTAGAGTTCTCTCTAACTTATTGTTCTCAGTATAATATTACACTCATGTAAATTGATGTCATTTTAAACTTGGAATATGCATTTTATTGCTCAATTATACATTTGATAAAACTGAATTTTAAATTAGATACTTAAAATATTTTTTGTTCATTAATTTTTCTGTGGAATAATTGCAAATGCAGGCCCCACTTAAATGGGTTAAGAAGCAAATATAAAGCTGTTGAGAGAAACAACACAGAGTGGTCTGAAGTGTGGCAGGTTCTACATTGTGCAAAATCATTCTTGTTGGAGATCCAAATTTTTATTTTTATGACTTATTACAGAGGATATACTTTGAAGTAAATTTAGTTTAATTGCCTTGCACGTTGAAGTGTGAAAAAACACTACAACAGTGAGTCGGTTTTTGTTAGGCTTTTCACATTTCTAATTCTGCATGTGGCCAAAACTGAAATACCTAATATTAATAAATACAGAAACAAAGATAAGCTTGCTGTACTGTACTTGTTTGTACAAGTATTTTACAAGACTAACTTTTTCTGAAGCTTGAATGAGAACCTACAGTGCTAGTTCCGCCACTGTTAACTAGTGTTAACAGTGGCGGAACTAGCACTGTAGGTTCTCATTCAAGCTTCAGAAAAAGTTAGTCTTGTAAAACACTTGTACAAACACTTTCCTGGACCAGGTCACATGGTCTGACCAACTGTTCTACACATAGGAACAATTTGCATTTCCCCAGATGTGATATTTTTCCACTATGACTATTTAAAACGAGCAGTTGTTACTCAGTTTAATTAAGCTAACACTTGTACATTTGTACAATTGTAATTAGACATGTAATTTATTCTTTAAAATGCCCAAACAAGGAAACAACCCAGCCACTAAGGGGTTAACTTTCAGTGCTGATCCCAAGCTTGGATAAAATGGGAGGGCTGCATCAGGAAGGGCAAATAAAACCTGTGCCAAATCAAAATATGCGGTTCGGTTAATCTGCTGTGGCAACTCCAAACAGGGAGCAGCCAAAGGACACAACACAGAAAGAATATTATGTGAACAGACCTATGTTTGTGTTGAAAGGATAAAAACATGTATGCTGCCAGGAAGATATGATTATGGCTGATTATGTTCTGTACAGCTAAAAGTTTGAACTATCATGGACCGTGGTGATAACACATGTTTAAGTCAGTCTGTTATTGAACACCTACATACGTATTTCTGAAAGTAACAGAAAAGTAATTGCTTAACTGCTCAATTACTTGACTATATGACTTTAATATTAATTATTAATTACTTCTGGCTCAGAAATAATTTTATCAATTTTATTGCTTGGCAGTAGTGTAGATATCTTTACAACAGGAAGGAATTGCAACAATAATATATCAGTGAAGCCATCCTAGGACTGGAGGACATTTTGCTCAGAACAATGGGCCTTACAAAACTAAAACATGCTATTTTTTCAACAACATAAAGTGAATATAACAACAAGAATACTGATAGCAATGAAAAGGAGACTTTCATAACTGGCTTAATTATCCAGATTACTCCATAATGCAGTCATGCAACTTACAGAAATCAATTTCAGTCATGCATTGCATGGAACATAGCCCAATACTTTACTTAATTAATCATCTGTGCAAGCTTCATCTGCAATTTTATGCTTAAATTAATTGCTATCATAGAACATTTAAATGTCATTGGACCAGCAGACTAAGGAAATGGACAACATTAATTAATATTAGCCAGGAGTGACCTACTGTGCCCTCAATCTGTGAATAATGCAATACAGTCTGCTTAGATGGCAAGACTGAGATTTATGGCTGGTCGTTCATGTAAAGTTGTTTGTTAAGTGAAACACAATAGATCTTAAAGTTTAATTTTACTGTATATGTTTTTTTCAGGTTGGATTAATTGCTAAAATTTGCACTTTAAATGTAATTTAATTGAAATGTAAAAGCTAGCTCCCAAAGGCCAACTAAAGCACAATAACTATTGACTGATAATTCAACTTTGTCTTGGTATCAAATTCCCAGATTGATTTATAACATCAATATGTTACACAATTTTATAAGAAAGTTTTACATGACACTGTGTCTGATTAACACAAAATAAATGCTATATGTTCACATCATGTTTTAACACCACAAACATTTTTCAAATACATTAAGATTCAAGCAGCTGGTACAGCTCATGAGATAACAGATGACTTGGAGGAAGAGGAGGATGAAAATAGTGTAATTTTACTGCATTCCCTGCTGTGCCCAATTAGAGCAAAAGACAATTCCTTGTGCAACTTCTCTAATCACTCATTATGGGTTTTTTTTTTTTTCCCAAAAGCCACAGACAGCCATAAGATCAGGAGCACAGCTCAAGCACACCTCAAGGTGACTACATAATAGTCACAATAAATCTGTTCATGCATTAGGAATATCACAGGAAAATGCCAAATTGCACCTATTGCTCCTCTGCACACATCTTGTTCTGAGGGAGAAGTGTATGGAGTGCTCCAACCACTGCTGTTTAAATAGAGTTTTGTGATCAATCAATAATAATTGGAATAACATAATTAGTTTCATTTTGACTTGTAGTGGAACATGTGCTCAGATTCTTGGTCTACGTGCTGCCCATGCATGCATGCACACACACACACACACACACACACACACACACACACACACACACACACACACACACACACACATTATTGGAACATAGTCAGATGCAAAAACAGAAAAAAATATTTATTGTGCAAAAGAAACAAATAAAATAAACTGTGATGCAAAGAAAACTGAGGTGGCAAAACATATACATGCAGTGATCACAACAGTTGCAAGACAGCGAGAAAACAGGAACTTAAATGTGTGACAGTCATGAACTGATAAACTCTGACCACACTCCGGTGGTCTGGTGGGAAATGTCAGAGTTAGCCATGACACAAACAAAGAGTTTGAAAATATGCCTTTGTTTTACACTAATTACTATTCTAACTATTATAAAAAGAATAAATGTAGTTTAAGCAAACTGAATTTATTGTCAATGATTTTATTGTGTAAAAGCAGGAATAGATATTAGAACTAATGACTAAGCAAACTATGTATCACTGACTCAATGCCTTAATGCTATTTTAAGCAATATTCTACACACTCATGTGATATTTGCTAAAATAAGTGCCACCATATTACTCAACATTATTTGAATAGAGGTGATTATTAATCTCCTTTTCCCTTTAAACTACAATCTGAATGATTAATAATGACCCTGATGCAAACACCGTTTCTAAACATGATGACTGCTAACATGGTGCCTGTTACTATCGTGACCATGCCCATGGTGTCTGTGTTTGTAATGATGTTGTCCATGGTGACCATCCCTATGATGATGATGCCCATGATGACCATGCCCATGATGATGATGATGATTTCCATGGTGACCATGCCCATGATGATGATGATGTCCATGGTGACCATGCCTATGATGTCTATGCCTGTGATGACTACTGGGCATCAGCACTGGCATGATCACATTTTGTTCAAGAATCGCTTTTTCACTGTGGGTGCAGTTGAGACAAATTGAGTTGAGAAAGTTGTCAATGTCTAACATGACAACCCCAACACCACCAAACCCTTTCGGTAGCCAAGACATCTGTGAATATGTAGATATGGTATTAGTCAGCTGAACATTTATTGCAGTGCATAAAATTTATTACTTAAAAATGTAGTGTAACAAAAAGATCATACAAAGATCACTTTTTATGTATTATACTGTGTTTGTATTTATGGTTTTTATTCTGTTTGGTTGTCTATGCAGAATTTTACTGTCTGAATGCAATGAAATTCTTTTTCCTCCACAGCCACATCTGAAACAAATTTTTGTTCTCTGAACTTTGCTGATGCTTCATTCATAGCTATTGTTAATAAAAACCAGAATTAATCATATTGAAAATTCAAGGTGTCCTCACATCTACTCCGTGGTTTTGAACACTCTCGAGTTTTGTTAAAGTCTTTAATTCCTTTTGTCCACTCTTAATGGCCTGGCAGACCTAATGGGAAGTATTAAAAATTCTCAATTATTAATTAGACTAAAATTGAAAGTTTTTAATCATGTAGCCTAAATCATCCATAAGAAAACAATCAATCAACCTGTTTTTCTATAATCAGCACAGGGCCATTCATTTGCTCCACTGTCCTCTCTGGATTCATGCCCCCAATCCTGGACTGGCTAATGCTCTGTCTTTTTTGAGGCTGTTGTACAATTGCAGGCAAGGCCAGGATAAGCTTCTTAGGGTCAACTTTGTCTTGCCAGTAACTCACTGTGCTATCCTATGAGGAAAGGGAGTCGGGAATAAATAACCAATGAAATTAAATATCAAATATATTATCTTATAAATAAATGTTAAATGAATCATTTATTTAAATAATTTAAATTATATGTTCAATGAAGGAAATAGCAAATAAGATCACCAAAGGAACTTACAGTTTGTGTCCCTTTATAATTAGGGCTCAATAGCAGTAGGCAGATGAAGTCAATATACCTTTACAATAAAACATTTGTATTAGAAAGAAAGAAAGAAAGAAAGAAAGAAAGAAAGAAAGAAAGAAAGAAAGAAAGAAAGAAAGAAAGAAAGAAAGAAAGAAACATACAATATGCATTATGCACATAAAGTACATCTGATTGAAATACTTTTGGATTACTTGTAAGATCAATAAACAGTCATGAAAGACAAGTCCTCTGTTGAGCAATAATAACTTGTTTCAGAAACCACAATCTACACAGTTGTATGAGGATGTATAAATAAAAATTGTTCTGTTTAGAACAATTGCACTTACTGTGACAAATATGACTTGTCAATATGACTGCTGATGTGGTCACTGTGGTCCAGAAGAGAGACAGAAACAAGTAATGACTTGTTAGCAGCTTGGTCATTCCATCCTCTTAGCTCCTGCATGAAACAATTAAATACACTATATATAAAAGGCCAAAAGGTTGTGGATACCTGACTTTCACCCTCATATAGTGGGCAGTGGTGGCTCAAGTGGTTAAGGCTGTGGGTTGTGGATCGGGGTTCAAGCCCCAGTAACACTAAGCTCCACTGTTGGGCAATTGAGCAAGGCCCTTAACCCTCTCTGCTCCAGGAGCGCTGTATCATAGCTGCCCCTGCGCTCTGACCCCAACTTCCTCAGCTGGGATATGTGAAGAAAAGAATTCCACTGTGCTGTAATGTATGTGTGGTGATAATAAAGGCTTCATGCCCTCTACTTCTTCTTCATATATGGGCCTTCCCTAAACTGTTGGAAGCAACCAATTGTACCATTACAATTTTACTTCAGTGGAACTAAGAGGCCTAGCACAAACCTGTTCTAGCATGACAATGACAGTGCAAAACTAGGTTCATGAAGATATGGTTTGATATGATTTTCTTACCTTGATGAAACTTGTGAGAGTTTTTGTGCTCATGGGAGTTGCATCAGTGTCGTTCTCCAACCATGTCAAATCCACTCCATCATAATTGTTCTTCTTGACATATTTCAGTGTTGAGTTAATAAACTTATCAAGAGTTATCTGCTGCTGGGACAACAGCTCCAACCTACACACAAGCAATTGCTGCTATGTAAATAATTGTCCAGAAAGTAACAAGAAAAATATTTTGTTAACCACACTACTCTGAATACCTTGACTGCTTCACCTCAACACTAAGCAGCGTCTTTAGAGCTGGATTCCTGAGCAAAGATGCATCATAATAATCATAATCATAATCATAATCATAATCATAATCATAATAATAATAATAATAATAATAATAATAATAATAATAATAATAATAGCTTGCCTGACCTATCTTTTAGCATTTTCAGCATGGAGTTAAAAGGGTCCATGTCCAAGGGCAAGGTTTTTAAAGTGAAGTCATCATCAATATAAGCAATAGAGTAAATAATATGAGTGCACCAGGAAGGATCAATAGACAAAAACATGTGCTGCATGGATGCATCCATATAACAGGCCACTGTTGAGTCATTTTGAGCAGTAGAGACTTGGGAAAAACAGAAAAATGTATATTTACTGCATGCACTTCATGACTTACTTACATGTCTCCATCTTATGTGTAGGAAGTTGTTAGTACCTACAAGATAACTTTTTTTGGTTTTGTTATTCAAGTAAATGGTCTATAGAACATTTCTATCACACTTCATCTATTCACCGAATATCTATCATTTAGCTATTATTCATTCATTCATCTTTGTAACTGCTTTTTCCTGGTCAGGAAGACTGGCCTTGAGTCAGGACTGCACCATGTATGTGACAGCAGTTTACCACTGGGCACATACATATTACCACAATCACACCTGGGGTAAATTAGCATCACCAGTCTACCTACTCCTGTGTTTTCAAGAGTTGGAAGAACATAGATCATAGGGTGACTGTGTGAAACTCTGCAATGACCTAAGCTCAGCATCGAACCAGGGACATGGTAAAATGGCCACCCCAGTATGATATAAATTTTCCGAGTGCAACACAAAAAAATGACAAATGGAGGTTAGACTTACCTGCTGATATCACCAGACAGGCAAACACTAAAGTAGAAGAATGAAAGAGAAGAATTTTGTTTACTGCAGAACTTGCCTCAGGTTGTTTATTTAAAAAATGAAAAGTTAGTTAGGAATAAACTATTGTTGTGAATATACATGCATAAATAGTACAATTTGTCATGCTATGTTTTGTTTGTGCAAGACCACATAGTCAATGGCTGTTATACAAAACAGCCAGATGCAGCAAAGTCAAAACATATCACCCTAATATATCATCATTGAATCTATGATAAACTAGTCAATCACAAATTCAATCAAATTAAATAAAGCTGTACAGTAGGCCTAAACACAATTTACAGAGAGAGAGAGAGAGAGAGCAGTATACTTACCTACAGTGATCTGCATTTTTTGTCTTTGCTTTGGCGTACTCAATGCTACTGGCCAAAGCTGCAGTGCAAGCTTGCTGATAAAGTAGCATGACAAACACCACATCCTGTTCAAGCACACACACATATAGGACATGATATACCTCAACATACTTCCTGTTTTTTTAACACCTCATCTTTTTTTACACAAAGCACTGCCATATAATTTAATTAGTCAAATAATTTGTATTAAGCATATATTTATTAATTCATTTATGAATTAAAGTCTAGTCAATATAGTAATGAAATCCAGTAAGGCATTAGTAAGGCATTAACCTGAGAGGCATACTTTATGTAAACAATTTTGCCTTTCTAGCATATGTAAGAAATTTTATAGTGTTTTATAAAGGTGGCCAAGTTTGTTACACATGTGGTAGAGTATTGGGGAAAGGTTTCAGGACATCCATGTTGTTTGCATCTTTACAATTACACAGTGAAATGTTATTTAAAATTATTTGTCACTTTTTACAAAGTTAAATTCTTTACTAGGGATGTACCGATACTGGCCCGGGACCATTAAGGTTACCTTAATATCTTGTTTTCTTGCATTTGCCTGTTTTATACTTCTTCTTTATTTTTTCTCTCTTGTGAGTGAGTGAAGCATAAACCCCAAAGAAACAAAGCACAAAACCACACTCTCTATACACTGTTCATCTGTAGCTGCGTGTCAAACATGCAATATGTTGTTAATTTTACAACAACTTGAGGAAACAAAGTAAACATTATTACACACTTCTTCATGTTACATTTAGGTGAAGTTTTAGTTATTTATTTATTAAAAACACGTTTAAAAATTAATAAGAGCTAACACACAAACACCATCAGCGTCTATCAATGACATGATTACAGCTATTAATAACACACCAAACTGGACTTTCAAGATTTTAATACTGAAACAGGTACAGTAGTGGTTTACTGCTGAAATGGAGTTTCTGCTCCCAAAGTTGTGTATCTGACTGCAAGAAGTCTCAAAAGAAATGGTTATGCATGTCATTTAAGACCTTTCATGCTTTACTGATGCTATGCAAAATTATGTAGCTCAACAGACTAAAGAGAAAAACCACACAGATGAGTTTAATAAATTGTTGTCACACTTTATTACTAAAGCCCTCCTTAATGTCTAAATTGCATTTAAATGAAACCAATCAGCTATGCTAATCATCTTTCCATGTCCCATCAAAAACGGTTGAGATTGTTTATTCATTTAGATTTCCACTAGATATTAAGAAGATATTAATTCAGCAGTCTTATTAACCCTGTGTGGGTCACAGACAAAGTAACACTACAAGGAGACATTACTCTTTTAAAATACATAGATTGGTGACACATTTAAATAAAAAGCAATATAAAGTGAATTGATAAGGTGTTGGTGATTCACATGATTCAGCTAATAAGCTAATTAAATGAAATTAAGTTACAGTGGGTGTGTTGGAATTAAAAAATCATTAAGATGCAAAAGTGCTGGAGAAAAGGTAGTCCAAGATTAGGGTAGGGAACCTGTGGTCTAAGGGTACAAGTGGATACAAATTATGACAGCAAAATGATAAAGCCATTATTATTTTTGCAAGAAATGCAATTGGAATGATGTATAGCAGTATATAATAGACATAAAATGTGTCTAATAACATTAGATATACTTACATCTAAATATTGTAGAATAGCAGTTTACAATTTCATTACATCCAAGTGTAGACACAACACACAGACAGATTTGGGCATCTTAGCCACGTAGTGGGACAACTAAGAAGCTTAGGAGCTTTGCCAAGTTTCTCGTTTACTTCCTGATGGATTATTCTTAGGTGTTATCTAACATCACGTGCATACTACCATGTCCTAAAAGGTGTGTAGCCCTTCATTGTTTGTCAAAAGCAAAAGCCTTTCAATTTCAAATGTTAAAATGAACACCACTTTATTTAAAACCAACAACCTTGGCACTCAGTCTAAAAAGTTAGATGATTAGTTTTAAAAGTGTAAATAATTAGGCTGTATGTATATATAAAATGTATATAATACAAAATGATTTTATATAGCTTTTTATCAGATTACAATCTTTTCAGAAAACAGTCATATACAGCTTTATCGTCTTCAGATTATGAATTTCTTGCCTCTACTGGTGAACAGATAAATAACAATATGTAATTCATTTTTAACTAAAGTTTCCATAACAGATCCTGCAAGACTAATCATGTGATAATGCTGTCAAACCAGCTACTTTCCAAATATTCATCCGAGCTTTCAGAAGAGTTCCTGTGGAAAAATATAAGAATGACACCTTGTCAATCATCAGCAACAAACATTCACTTCAATAAAACTTGTTCACTCGTGTAGATCATGAGATAGATATTTTAATAGGTCATTTTAGCATTAGGGTTTTCTTTTACCTGCTCCAGATCCTGTTCCTCTTCTTCGACATCAAATGCCAATTTTACCCTTTTCCTGTCTTCCTGCATATGAAGCACATGCATGCACAGTGTAGGCTAAATACTACTTAAACATGTATTATGATTATGTGTATAAATTACTACTTATACTTAAACATAATACTGTTTAAGTAGTATTTATACTATTAAGTATAAGTAGTAATTTATACACATAAACATAATACTGTTTAAGTAGTATTTATACTATTATGTGTCACTTACTGTAATGATATACTAAATATCACTAGCACAAAAAGCAAACTTCCTAGTCCTTGCACTTGATTTACCTGTTCCGTATTTACGGGTGTCAGTGACTTGTGCTGGGCAAAAAGGACCGCGTCATGGACTGACAAGAATATGTGATTAGGTGTAATACTGCTCTCTTCAAACACTCCTCCAGCCTCCAGCTCTTCAAATACCTGAGCTAAAACAACAGACACACACACACACACACACACACACACACACACACACACACACACACACACACACACACACACAAGCGGTTAATACGGTATCCATAAACCTTTACCTTATTACCTAATACATAAGGAATCACTTGAATATAACACACAAACATTTAATGCAGCTTACCAAGATCACAAGAAAGATTAGAAAGATTGCATGTTAATACAGTTGTGATCTAAAAAAAAAAAAAAAAAAAACACACGAAGATGTGTAGTTGACATAAGCGAAAAATGTTGAAAATGTAAAGTGAAAGGAAGCTGGTCTTTAAGCTCATCATATATAGCTGCAACATACAGTACAATGCAAATTTTATTTAAAAAATTTTATACATTTTTATAACATCACAAATTTCATTATCAACAACTCGAGTGAAAAATAGAATCTCAGAAATTTTAGAAATATGAATTTTAAATAAATATGGATTTCTTCTTTATTCCCCCATTTGGCCTTAATGACATGACACTCGAGCTGGAATAGACTGCACTAATTTGTTATATCAAATCCACTGGAGAGTCATCTGATCACATACTTTAATAGAATGGATAAGGCTTAAGAAAAACTTGACCTTTTGTCAGTTAGCTTGGTCAATATCACAAATTTGCCTACATTTTATTAGCATCATAGAAATAGAGCGGAATCTGGAAATGAAATATTCAACATATTGAAGATTTACTTTTTTTGTTTTAAATATTTAAAAATTCTACCGTAATACCATAGCGTGTAACATCAGGGCTCCCACTGCTCCCACATTATAAACACATCACTCCCATCCCATCAGTCAAATTTTGTATTGATTGTAAAATACTACTGACGTATAAAGCACTGAATGGTCTTATGCTGCAGGACCTGAGCGAACTTTTTATGATCCGCCATGCTTACTTCGATCAAAAGATGCAGGCTATTTGGTGGGAGGGGGCAGAGATTTTTATTACAAAGCCTTGCTTATGGAACAGCCTTCCAATTAGTATTCAGGATTCAAACACAGTCTCAGTGTTTAAGTTCAGGTTGAATACACGTTTGTTTTGTCAAGATTTTATAAATAATTTTTCTTAGGTAAAGGAGCAGATTTGAAGAGTTCATGGGCATAGACTGTTTGGTGAACTGGGATGTTTGGATGCTAAGGTTTACCACTCTCAACATGCTCTCAACCACTTTCACATGTTCATTCAGGTTTGCTGACTGTGAAGTGGTTGGCTCCCTGGAGACCCATGGGACTGCTGTGGATTGAACCATATGGTGCTCCATGGTGCTCTATGGTGCTGATTTTGAACTGCTGTTTGCAGTGAGCAGTGGATCCCCATTAGGCTTTGGCTGTAACACCTCTGTACACCACTTGACTATATGCAGTTGTAAAAAGGACATTATTTACACTCACTGTCATTTTTATATTTCTGTAAATCTGCTTCGAGACAATGTGCATTGTTAAAAGCTCTATACGAATAAAATTGAAATGAATTGATTTCTCTGGCACCAGACTTTTGATTATGTTCACCTGTTCCTAATTTTGTAAGTTTGATACCCTTTTTAAGCACCGTATATTCTGTTGTGCATACAAGGTATACACTCCATTTGTGATATCCATGACACTTCTGAGCCATTTGCTTCTCTGGTTTTTGATCTTCACCTGTTGTCCATTTTTTACCCTGTTTTCCTCTGATTGACTCTAAACTGTTTAACCGGTGTTTTTACGTGCTGTTTGAATATTCGCTGAACAGTTTGTATTTCCTTTTGGTCTTTGTTCAATTACTTTTTTAGTATCCCTAATGTACTAATTTTAACGGTTATTGTTGTTTTGCACTTTTGGTTTTAGTAACTGCCTCCACTCCTGTTTGCTACACCTACATTTGTAACTGTTGAGTTTTCTCACTCCCTGTCACCTGTTTATATTATTAAATATCTCCTGCACTTGCATCCAATCCTGAGAATCTATGGCATGGCATAATACCTCACCACCCATGTATGTAGCAAACAATTCCAGTTGGCATCAGGCAATTCATCGCTCCTATGGATCTGCGCTACGTTACCAAACCACTACCCATACTAATGCCAGACAAGTATTCAAGTGATCATTCACAATTTAGAGCTTTTTTATTACATTGTTCTTTCTACTTGGGGGCACGGTGGCTTAGTGGTTAGCACGTTTGCCTCACACCTCCAGGGTTGGGGGTTCTATTCCCGCCTCCGCCATGTGTGTGTGGAGTTTGCATGTTCTCCCAGTGCCTCGGGGGTTTCCTCCCCCGGTCCAAAGACATGCATTGTAGGTTGATTGGCATCTCTAAATTGTCTGTAGTGTGTGATTGCGTGAGTGAATGAGAGTGTGTGTGTGCCCTGCGATGGGTTGGCACTCCGTCCAGGGTGTATCCTGCCTTGATGCAGGATATGAATATCTCTTT